>BRDA01012796.1:4281-14869 GCA_036984385.1 Crenuchus spilurus | reverse complement strand
CAGACTGCCAAACTTGCTGCATCCAGTAAAAAGCCAGGTGAGTTTGATGAAGACTGTCTAGAAGAAAACTTAAAAACTGAAGAAGGGTTTACTCTGATCTGATTAATTTTCTTCCTTCCTTCCTTGCAGAGATCGCACAGGTTACAGCCACATGTACCACCACCACAGCAGAGCAGCTGAGTCTGACCCCCGGCCAGCTAATCCTGGTTCTCCATAAAAACTCCTGTGGCTGGTGGCTCGGAGAACTGCAGGTCAGTCTGCATGACCAGTGCAGTATTGTACTTCTGTGCTGGAGCTCCAAGACTCATATAATATCTGATACTAATTTTTCAACCATACAGAACAGTTAGTACATGTCACTGATTAGCATGGTGCTAACTGCATGCTTAAATCATTATATTGTGTGTGTTGTAGGCTCGTGGTAAGAAGCGTCAAAAGGGATGGTTCCACTCTTCAAACATCAAACTCTTGGAGCCCAACAGTGGCAAAACCACTCCTGCCCCCCTGCCATGTATGTTATATATATGATGTAATCTTGGAATATTGCTGTGAGGGTTTGTGAAGCTTTATGATTAGCCACTTGACACTTCAGTTCATCCCAAAAGTATGCAGTTCCACTCTATAGGCCAATGCTGGAGGACTGTATACCCCTCCTGCTGTGCGAATGCCGTTCTAAAGCGCCCCATTCTATTAGTCAGTGGAGATTATACACACTGTATGAGTGTCAGTAACTGCTGAGCTTAAAGAAGTGTCTGTATACTTCTGGACAGATACTGTAAAACAGTTGTAGAACCAGCTCTGCCTTTATACCAGTCCAGCTTCTCTGTCTCTTTCTGTCTCCCCAGTGTGTCAGGTCATTGCCATGTATGACTACAAAGCAGCAAATGAGGATGAGATGAGCTTCCTGAAGGGTCAGCTGATTAATGTCCTCAACAAAGAGGACTCTGATTGGTGGAAAGGAGAGCTCAACGGGGTCACGGGGCTTTTCCCAACCAATTACGTGAAGATGACCACAGAGACGGACCCCAGTCAGCAATGTGAGTCCTGTTACTTTCAGGAGCTCTGAAAGAATTTTCTTTGATTATAAATAATACACCCGTGAAAATGGTCAGAAACTCTGAAATGAGCCTTTTCCTCTGAATTGATTTGTGACAATCTGAAATAGAAATGTGAAAATTCTCAGTTTAAGCAGTTTGTATCTTAATTGTAGGTTCTGAAAATATGATGTAGATCTTATTTGACATTTAAGAGTCACATGTGAGGTCCATATTCAACAAGGAGGGCACACAAGAGTGAAGAAACTGACACCAAAGCTGAAGTAATGCACTATTTTCCTGGGTTGAGTGAGCTGTGCCTCACTGAAATGTGATGCTACATCAGAGCTCGTAGAATTCTCTGACTCTTCCTGAGGTGACTCTAGGCCAAGGACTACCTACAAGCTGAGTGTATGTGTGCTGATTGCAGTAAAGAGCTTTGCCGTTAAAGTGTTGTATGAATTAAACTGTAAGAAAGATGTTTGCCACAAATATTGTTGATCTTGACGTACAATTGGTTCATTTAGAGGCACACTGTAGCAGACTCTACTGCCAACTTACTGCCTCTACCACAACAGAAGTTCTGGCCAAACACATTTAGAGTTCTGGCAGTGTTTGGATTGTAAATTTTGATCAAAATCTCAGAGGTTGACTCCTATGGGGCTTGTCTACAAGCTACGAGTGAGACAGCGGCACTAGGTGATGCAGAACTCACTAGACATCAACAAATGTGGTGGTGGCCATGGTCCAAAAATTTCTTCTTAATTCCTCAAAATCATGAAGAGCATTCAGTACTGAACCCAGCCATGAACATCTCCAAACAACCATAGTCCTAATAATGATCCACTTCTGGCCCACAGTTACCTCTTTCTTTGGCTCACATACATAGATTTTGGCCCAAAATACTTCTAGAGTTGAAGCTCCTCAAATGGTTGATTGTATTTGAGTTTAAATGCTAACCAAAGCCTTCGGCGAGACTGTCTGTGGCCACCAGAGGAAGGCAGAGAGCAAGTATGCGATTTAATTTAATTTTGTTCAGTTACTTTGTGTGTTCTCTGAGGTTGCTCTCGGCCCCTTTGGTTTATATTGCTTAGTGCTACCATTCATCTACAGCCTCTTTTATTCCTAGTCACAGTATATTTTCATTTCACAATTTCATTTTCACAATTATTTGGGCCCATTCTGATGACTGGAAATGATCTAAAATGTGGCATCCAGGGATTTTCCTCTCTCCCATCTAGCTGGAACTGTTTGTAATTTTACACTCAGAAAGCAGACTTTCATTTGAAAGTCTAAGTTCTGCAGCTTTAATACGCGCTACATTTATCTGGTACAATCAACAGTGGACCAACATAAAAATGATATTTTTCATACAAACATGTTGAATGAAACATAAATGATATAAACTGTTATCACAGGTTGTAAATGTGAAGATATGATGATTAAAAGGAGATAAACTGAAGCTGATATACAACAAAAAGCAGGTGTGAGATTCTTAGATTGTCCACTAGGGGCAATGTTGGCTATTGCTGCATTGTGCGGCTTCATTGTAAAGCATCTTGCCCACCTCACTGTTTTTACTGATGTGTAAATATGAATTTTATATCAACTTTAAATGATCATATCACTGGTCTGTCAACATCAAACACTTGTGTAGAGTTTATAGACACAACTTTGGATGGAAGTTGCTGATGTTTCACTTTGACCCTATGACGTCAATAACATTTTCAGCTTTAGACTAATTTATGAAATTTTAAACATTGAGCAACAAATCTCTCCCTCAGTACTGATGTGTTCTGTCCATCCTTCTCTTCACTGTCTTTCATGACTACACCCATCCACCCCTGCCAATCCCTCCCTTCCTGTCGCTCGCCTCATCTGTGCTTTATTTCAGGAACTGTAGCCTTGGCCCTTCTTCTTCTTTCTCCTTTCTCCTCTTCCAGTCAAAGAGCGTTTCAGCTCCAGGAAGCAGCAGGCGAGACTCCACCCCCTCACTAACTTGTTCTGGATCAGGCCCCTCCCACTTCTTTGTTACAGTTTCTTTCTCCGTTTGGTAGTCATACTCACGGATTAACAGGGAAGCTAATGACTGGTAGAAACAGGGTTATTTACTGTAGTTCTTCAGTAATGAAGAAGAAAAATCCCCTTTAAATTTATCACAGTAGTACAGTTCAGTGTGTGCCATGGAGAGAGTGGGACCTTCATGTGCAGGTATGTGTGCAGGTGTGTGTACATGAGCCAAAACATTATGACATAAAAGTCTTAACAACACATGGATGTGGGAGAAATCGGCAAGGGTGAAGCCACTTTAATAAGGGCCAATTTGGAACATCTACAACCATTTTGCAAGCCATTGTGGCATGCAATACTGGTCAGTACCTGCCAACAGTGGCACATTTCTCAGTTCTTAATTGCTCTGTGCCACATACCACCTTCAGAGGTCTTGTAGGGTCTGTCAGATACCACAGGGCAAATTCAAACATCTTGTGGAATCAATGTCTTAATGGTTCAGAACTCATTTGATGACACCTGGAGTACCAACAGAATATTAAGGATATTAGCATATTGGGCATCATGTTTTTGGCTCAGGGTACACATATTTTGCTATGTAGACCCCAGTGTTCAAAGAGGTCTGTGTGTGTTTGTGTGGCTGTGTGTGTACACATATTATACCAGCATCCTCACTTGCCTATTTAGATGAAGTTTTTGTAGTCAGCTTCTTCCTGTTGAAATGTAGCAGACACACAAACCTGATGCACTTGAGCAGCCACTATGCAACCAGCTAACAGCCGTATCAGGCCTTCAATGTGTTCTAACAGATGTTACTCTCCTGCTTTGCAGTGTTTTATATGGACATTTTGCCCTGGAACAAGCCAAACAAGTGCTTGAAGAGGAATAAAGAAATAAAGTTTTTAACTGAGATTCTGTCGTGATGTGGTTTTGATGTGTGGCACTGTCTCCTGGGCTCTGGAGAGTGGAGTGAGCTAAAATCTCATGCATTTAATTAATGCAGTGTAGTGTGTAACACCGCTGAGCCCCAGGAGGCAGACTCGGGTTCAGTCTTACAACAATATACCAATAAAAGTCCTTGGCCTAGTGGGTAACAGTGTTGACTCCCAGCTTGCAGGTTGTAGTTTGATCCCCAGTTTGGGCAATCATAGTGTAGTAACACCTTAATTAACAGTCTGTAGATGGCGCTGTGGAGGCATACTGTGTGCGCAGTTGTGAATGAGAAGTTTTTTTGTAAAAGAGAAGACACATTGAAATAGAATTGAATAATATGTTGATCTCTTGCATCTTCCCTCTCACCATTAATCACATTTGTGTGGGTAAAGCTTTTCAGCAGCTTTCAGTCCATAATGGCGGACGTGCCTCCACAGTGCCATCTACAGGCTGTTACCCACATTACAATAGTTTCACCTTTTGGGCTTCTATACTTTTTGATGTGAGGGGGACAAAAAATTAAAACAGCAACATGACAATTGGGTGAAAATGACGAGAAACAAAAACTCTGGTGCAGGGTTCATTTTTAAATGTTTTTAATTATTTATAAATTATTTCTGTGAGGAAATGACATTGAGACAGAAAACTAGTCTGCTTTTTATTACACGACATTCACACATGACGTCTCAATGACGCCTGGCTGTCAAGGCTGTTACATATCTGCAGCCACATATTTTTATTTAGATATTTAGATATGTTCTTATATATACATTCTACTACCCCGACAGTCGAACGAACCAAACAGACAGCGAGACCCCAGGGTTGCCAGATCCATAATATGTTTCAAAAATCCACCAAAATCCAAACTAAACATAAAAACAAACAGCCAGTGTTCTGCATATCAACAATATTACAGTATTTATTCCAATGTGGCCTTAAAATTAAATGTAAAAAATATGATAAAAAGAATATTTTAATTATTGTATTGCATGACTGTATTTGTTGAATGCACTTTTCTGTGACACTTGAGCCTATGCAAACAGCATGACTAACTATATCTCTGCCAGTTTAGCTATCTAGATCACAGATTAATCAAATTTCCCACAAAACTGTGTGTGTGTACAGTATGTGACGGTGCAGACGCATGTTAATGAATTCACTCGTATTTTCACCTCTATTTAGTAAACTAAATCATCTCTCCCTATATAGTCCAGTATTAATGAGGGTGTAGGGAGTGATTTTGATACCCAACTTTCTCTTAAAAAAACAACAGTTCCAAATAACTTCCAGTAACATCCGGGTTACACAAACGCAACATTAAAAATCTAAATCAAGGCCGGCTTCTGTCCATTTTATTCATTTCACATTTTTATTTGGAAAATCAAATCAAAAGCACAAAATGCAAACTGATATCTACAGGGGTTAGACAATGAAACTGAAACACCTGGTTTTAGACCACAATAATTTATTAGTATGGTGTAGGGCCTCCTTTTGCTGCCAATACAGCGTCAATTCCTCTTGGGAATGACATATACAAGTCCTGCACAGTGGTCAGAGGAATTTTAAGCCATTCTTCTTGCAGGATAGTGGCCAGGTCACTACGTGATGCTGGTGAAGGAAACCGTTTCCTGACTCGTCCTCCAAAACACCCCAAAGTGGCTCAATAATATTTAGACACAAAGACTTGCTGTCTTGGTCACAGATGCACCAGCAAGACGTGCACCAACAATTTGTCCTCTTTTGAACTCTGGTATGTCACCCATAATACGTGCATTGCAATATTTTGAGCAAAATTGTGCTCTTACCTGCTAATTGAACCTTCACACTCTGCTCTTACTGGTGCAATGTGCAATTAATGAAGATTGGCCACCAGACTGGTCCAATTTAGTCACTAAAATGACAGGTGTTACAGTTTCATTGTCCAACCCCTGTTGAGATGAGTACAGTATCTAAACATCACAAAATCATCCATTTTTGTATGTTTGTTATTGACTGTTGTGCGTACTTTGTCACTGGTTGTTTCAGAGCATTGATACAGTACAGTGATTAAACTTGCCTGATCTACTTTACATATGTCCAGTTATACAGAATTCATACACATCTGCCATCCAATCAGAAACAAGTATCCAGGGTATAAAACTATATATATATATATATACAGTGCCCTCCATAGCACTTAATCTTCTCGTATAACTCTTCACAAGATGGGACAATACAGAAAGAGGGATTATTGACAATTCTTCTTTGCACAACCTCTTTAAATCATCAGAGTCCTGGGTCTTCTCCTATACACCCTCAACACAGGTTTTCTATTGGGTTGAGGTCTGGGGACTGAGATGGCCATAAGAGGAGTTTGATTTTGTGCCTTGTGAACCATTTTTGAGTAGATTTGGCCACATGTTTAAGGTCATTATTTTGCTGAAAGACCCAGTGATGACCCATCTTCAGCTTTTGGGCAGAGGCCACCAGATTCTGATTCAAAATGTCCAGATATTTCACAGAGTTCATGATCCCATGTATCCTTACAAGGTTCCTAGGTCCTGTGGAGGAGAAACAGGCCCCCATACTTTTTAGGAATCTTGTTCCAACTTTTTTGGGATTTGTTGACACTGTGAAATATTGAATCAACATATTTCTCCTTTAAAATGTTACATTTACTCAGATTAAACTTTTGATCTGTCATCTATGTTCTATTACAAATAAAATATTGACATTTGCCATCTCCACATCATTCAGTTTTTATTCACAATTTGTTTAGTGTCCAAACTTTTTTGGAATCCGGTTTGTATATATATATATAATGAAGGGGTAATGTACACAGTGTAAACATCCCAGCAGTGCTCATGTTGCATTTTAAATGTATCCATGCTCGTCTGTGTGTGCCTCCACATTTGTTTGTTGGTGTGTGTGTGTGTGTGTTTGTGTGTAGGGTGTGCCGACCTGCTGAGTTTAGACTCAATGAGCTCAGAGGAGAGGAAGCGACAGGGCTACATCCATGAACTCATTCTGACAGAGCACACATACCTACAGGACTTGGAGCTGGTACTGGAGGTAAACCAGTACACACACAGACATACATCACAAGATCATGAAAAGGTTCATTTTTGTTTATAATAAAATGTAAAAAGATGAACTGTTATATTTTATACTCATTACATATTAAGATACATATTTCAAACCTTTATTCTTGATTTAATGTTGATCAGTTTGGCTTACAGTTTAGAAAAGTACAAATTCAAATGACTAGAATATCTCATTGAGTAAATGACTATTCAAACTGTATACATAAATAGCTGCCACATCCCTAATATCAACACTCCTGAACCAGAGACAACATCACAAGTGTCTTACCTGGACTAAGCACAACCAGAACTGGACTGTTACTCAGTACATTTAATTTATAAATCACCTCCTAGAGACACACAATCCAAGCTGTCTGAAGTCCAGTGTGGTTTGAGCTGCTGGTGTTGCTCCACTGTGTTTTAGTCCAAAGTCAACATCTACCAGGAGATTTTAGAGCACTTCATGCTTCCATCTGCTGACAAGCTTTATGGAGATGCCCAGCAGCTGTGCACAGTGCCAACACTACTACTGAACATCACATAATTGCTCATGAGTTATAACCCAAACTGATCAACATGAAACCATTGAAATATGAAACCAATGAATATAATATATGACAGTTTACCTTTTTGAATTAAATTATGAACAAAAATGAACTTTCTCACATATTCTAATTTTTTCATGCTTTCATCTGGTCTGTGAATGTTTTTGTAACGGTGACTGTGTGTGTGTGTGTGTGTGTGTGTGTGTGTGTGCAGGTCTTCTACAGGCCGATGGCTGAGTCAGGTCGCTTGACTGAGGCTGAGATGGGGGTGATTTTTGTGAACTGGAGGGAGCTGATCATGTGCAACACCAAACTGTTAAAGTGAGTCACATCGCCCCTGTATTCAGAGTGATGTTTAAAAACATCAGCAGCTCTGCTTTGTCTGATCCACTTTAACACACCACCACCATGTCAGTGTCACTGAGAATGAAGAACAGCCCATTGTAGAGCAGTGTGAACAGACTACAAAGAGAAACAGGTGGACCACAGTCTGTAATAGTAGAACTACGAAATGGTCAGTGGAGCTCAAATGGATGATACGTTTATGTGTGTTCCAGGGCTCTGCGTGTGCGTAAAAAGACAGCAGGTGAGAGGATGCCTGTGCATGTGATTGGTGACATACTATCCTCAGAGCTCGCACACATGCAGGCCTACATCCGCTTCTGCAGCTGCCAACTGAACGCTGCCGCTCTGCTGCAGCAGAAAACCGACTCATCGTTCGACTTCAAGCTCTTCCTAAAGGTTACAATATTGTTTTTACTGTTAGTCTCATCACTGTGTGACTGAAATATGATTAAACACTCATCAGAAACAGCCAAACATCACTCATCAGACCTGTCTCCTTCCCTCTGTGTTCACTTCTGCAGAAAATTGCCACTAACTATCGCTGTAAGGGAATGCCTCTGTCCAGTTTCCTGTTGAAGCCCATGCAGAGGATCACACGCTATCCTCTACTGATCAGAAACGTGAGAGAGCTGTAGCCTTCAACACCACAAACTACTCAGACATCTTACTATTAGGAATTATGAGCAGATTACTGTCAGAAATGAGTTTTTATTGACAAAAGTCAACTGACCATCACACTTTAAATGTTGGACACATTATACATACATTATAAATGTTATAGGCATATCTATAATAACGTACAGCATTTGGCTGGTGGTTGTTTGTTATCTAGGTAGAATACATGAGGAGCTGTAATTTAGGAGCTGTCAATCAGCCAAAGATGAGATGCTCAAGCTGAGAGAAACAACTGGGTGACTATTGAGTTCTAGTCTTGTTAGCAATGCTAGCCTCATAGCTCCAGTTCTAAACCAAAGAACCAGAATTTGAATCTATCAACTTGAGCAGAACAGAAACTCCGTACTAGGTTCTGTTTGTTTGGAACTAAAGTCAGTACATGTTGAAAACTGAAGATGTGATTTAATTTAATATGGTCAGAAAACAGTTAGAAAGAAGCTTCAGCTTTTACGGGACTCCTCTGTTTTGTGTGGATCTTGAAAAAAAAGAAAAAAATGAAAGCCTAAATTTGGTCTTTTTTTTTTTTTATTGGTGCAGTTATGTCATCCCAATATCATTTATATTCCCAAAGTCAGTACTACTCTGTAAAAATACTGTAAATTAACAGTAGACTGGAGCCTCTTTGACAGTGCATCTACTGTTATTTATGGAAATAGAGCAGTTTTTCCCAGTGGTTTTGTACATGCAAACTTACAGCACTATTAGAGGTACTTAAATGTTTTCAGGTGGGATTTTTTGCATAAAGTTAGTTTGAGCACCCTACTAAGACAGGAGCTTATGTTTTTTCAACTTCCTCAAAGTGACCAGATTAGATAGAGAGAGCAGGAAGATGCAATATGCAAATGTGGCCAATAATGAGGAGCATTGTGGTAACTGAGAATTTTTGGCAACAGCGTCGTCTGTGCGGCACTGAAACAGCTTGGAGAAAATACAGTACTGTACTGTAAGATACTTTACCAGTGTCTTTTGTCATCAGTATACAGTAATACTGTGAATAAAGCCTTGCTATTCACCATATTACCATATTTTACCAAAAACAGTATCTTACTGTTGTGAATTGGCTGTACTTTACAGTGTTTTTGTTTAAGGATCCACAGACACAGTTTGAAAGTGTGTGCTGACATAGGTGTGCAGTTAGCAACGTGTTACTTGGTGTACATAAACTTCCATGACTTATTCTTGTGCTTCCAGTGTAAAAGCTTCAAACATCAAATCTGTCTTTACTGATAGAGAACATTTGACTTCCTTGTGGTTGTAGATTCTGGAGAATACTCCTGTAGGCCATGTCGATCAGGCTAACCTGCGGGAGGCGCTGGAGAGAGCGGAGGAGCTGTGTTCACAGGTCAACGAAGGTGTGCGGGAGAAGGAAAACTCAGACAGGCTCGAGTGGATCCAGCAGCATGTATTATGTGAAGGAGTGATCGAGGTGAGATTTGTGGGCTAGCTCAGAGAATAAAGTCGCTATATCAGATACTGTAGTACACACCTAGCAACACACCAGCAACCACCTGTGTGATCATAGTTACTATGAAGCCTGTAAGTATCTGTTAGACCATAGAAGCCATGTAGTAACACCTTAGCAATCACTTCAGAGACCACAGACACCTCTTAGGTTACATCACATTGCCAGGCTGTGTATCAAATCTTAATGTGCCTTAATGTGACTCCGATCTGATCTCAGATCAGTTCTTACTTCTCTCCTGTTTACACACAGAGCTGCTAACATATCAGCCATCTGGCTTTTATTTACCTTCTCCACCTGATCATGTACAGTGTACTGTCCTCCTGAGCAAAACACCGTCACACATCAGCTACTAACACGTCTGTTTTACCAGTTTTTTTTTCTTATTCTAATTTTATTTCTAGTATTTGCCCATTTTTCCCATCCCAATGTACAAAACGGATTCCAAAAAAGTTGGGACACTAAACAAATTGTGAATAAAAACTGAATGCAATGATGTGGAGATGGCAAATGTCAATATTT
>BRDA01012794.1:39682-52756 GCA_036984385.1 Crenuchus spilurus | reverse complement strand
TTTAAATTGCCCACACCTGTTACTTATCACAGGTGAGTTTAAATGAGCATCACATGCTTGAAACAAAGTTATTTACCCTCAATTTTGAAAAGGTGGCAATAACTTTGTCTTTTGTGTGAAATTATGTCAAATTTGCCTTTTTTTCATCTGTTTTTTGTGTTGTTCCAATACACACAAAGGAATTAAACATGTGTATAAGAAAACATGTGTAATTGCAATAATTTTCTGGGAGAAATACTTCAGGGGTGCCAACACTTTCAGCCATGACTGTATGTGTGTACATGTGTGTGTACGTCTACACGTGTGTGTGTACGTGTATGTATGTGTGTGTGTCTACATACATGTGTGTGTGTGCATGTACATGTGTATGTCTACATATGTGTGTGTGTCTGTCTGTTTACCTGGTGCTCTGAGCTCCTGCTGTAGAGTTGTTAACAGACTGCGGCACACGGTGGAGTACGGTTCAGGCCACGCCAGAAAACCATGAAAAACCTCACATGCTTCAGCTAGAAACTCTCCATCCAGAGGACAGCAAGGAGTCTGGGGATGGAGAACATTACAGCAATGTGACTGGATAGAGCAGAGCCGGGGGCGGAGTTTGATGAGATACTAATATAGCTGAGAAGTAAGGGAAGCCCACACCCCACCAACTAGCACAGCACAGAACTACTGCTGTTAACATCCACTGTTATAAACAGGGACTACAGTACACTATATGTACAAAAGATTGTGGACACCACACCTGAAGTGGGGTGGGTTCTAAAGGGGTATAAAGCCCCCCAGTATTGATGCCAATACTTTTGGGATGACTTGAGGATGAGATGGAGGTGCTGATCATTTAACATCCTGACCTCACTAACACTTCTGGTGGGATATTAGCACACAGGTAACAAGAGTATCTCACCTGTAGGAGTGTTGACTCAAGCATGACAGCCAGAGGAGCCACCAACTCATACTCATTCTCCTCCTGTACCTACACACACACACACACACACACACACACACACACAGACCACCATCAATAACTCATCAATTGTCAATCAATAAGTGAAGTGAAGGCTTTTATTAAAGTCTGTGATGAATCTACATTTTTATTAGACATTTATTCAAGTATTAACAATGACAGGCCACAAGAAGGCGCTGTAACTTAAAGGATTATGAATAAAAGGGCTCATTTCAGATCAGCTGAACTGGTTTTAATACTTTAATGAACAGTTATACAGAAATCTGGAGCTTAGATTAGATTACATTAGATTAGATACAGCTCTACAGCTGCATATGGCCAGTTCCACTGCTTTTACTATTTATAGGTCTGTGTTTAAGTCAAACACACATATTTGGTTTATTCTATACACTACTGCAAACATTTCTACCAAATTACAAATCATTTTATTTACATTTACAGAAAATTATCAACTGGTTGAAAAATGCTAAAGTCTTATTCGAACTCCTCAATTCCACCTTAAATACTGCAGTTACTATAGAGGGCATGAGTATGACTGTTACTGCTGTACTATTTAAGGCAAAAAGGGGAATTCAGCTTCATAAGAAGTTGATTCTGATATTTAAACAACACAATATTAATGTTTTAAATTATAAAGTGTTCAGAAATGAATATTTGGTGGAAAAAGTCAGATTTATTCACTTTACCAAAAAATAGCCTGGACATTTAGAGCGGACTCTTTATTTATTACTCAGCTGTATATGTGTGAACTGACCTGTTTGGCTCTGGTGAGGATCTGCTGCAGGAGGATGAGGAAGTTTTCTGGATCTCTCTTCAGGAGCTCCTCCAGACTCCAGCGATTCATACACCACCCAGCTACACACACACACACACACACACACACACACACACACACGCTTACTTACTTACAATACATACATAATAACAGTAGCAAACACATGCAAATAATCATGCATTATCAGACACCAATGGGCCAAAACATTAAGACCACTCACAGATTACATGAATATGATTGATTATCTGTTATCAGTACTGTATGTGAAGGTCTGGACAGTAAGAGAACAAGCAGTTCTCATAGTGGACGTGGAGAAACCTGAGAGCCTTTACAAAAGGCCCAAATAATTATGGTCACACCACCGGGTCACAGCAAGGCTTGTGGTGGGTGCCCTCTAAAATTCTCCAGCTCTCCATCCGATCATTTGTGAGAAGTGCTGGAACAACAAGTCCAACCTGGACAGTAGGGGCAGCGGTGCACTCACAGGTAGTGCATAAAAATCCTCCATTTACCACAGTGATTATCTTACAAATTGCTCTACGCTTACCTTTTAGTGGAACACTATTAATACAAGCTTTATGTAAATGGTATGTAAATGAGGCTTTAATGAGTGGGCATCTAGTTCCATGTACAAAAGCTGATTCATCAACTGCACTCAAATTTCTACTTGTTACAAATTGGTACAGCAGTTTAATTTTTCATAAATTTACCTAAAGTCTATCAATATGAGTGCATGTGTTTTGTACACACACATCTTTAGAAAAAAAGAACAAAATTAACACACACACAGAAGGTTGTAAATGCTGTCGTGAGAAAATAATTATGATGCTGGAGTTCGAATATCAACATAAACCTAAACCTAAACATAACATCAAACATGGACAGAACCACAGGGCCTCCATCACCAGGTATCAGATTAAAGTAAATCCAACCCAGTATGCTTCACATTTAACCCAGTTTGCTTCAAATTGAAACCAGTACATTTCATATCCAAACCAGTTTGCTTCAACCCAACCCAGTACACTTCAAATTGAACCAAATCTCTTTTTGAGTGAAAAACAATATTGAGCAGCTAATCAGAGTGGACTTCATTTACATATATGAATCTTAAAGGTACAGTTTTAAAACAGAGTAGCTGGAAAATGACAAACACTGTACATAAGCATTACGATAAGTGCAGCTCAGGGGCAAATAGAGCAGAAGATAAATGTATGATATGAACGCTTTAACACACAACACTTCAGCCCTTATCTGTGCACGCTTTACTCAGCCGATGGAGAACTTCTTAGAAACAGAGCGACACAGAGCAAACACAGGACAACGTTTCAACTTCCTTTCTGAAGCAAAGTGTTAAATTAAGTGCTTCCTCCAACTCGCTTTCTGCATGAACACCAACACAAAAACATCAGCTGAGCTGGAGGTGACAGAAAAACACGTCTAACACTTACACAGCCTCAACAACAGCAGCACAACAAGCTGAACTTAACCAGGAGACTAACTCATTACTTCTCTTCTAGTTCTTATAAAAACAGAAGTTTTTGGGTGGGGCTACAAAAGACCACAGTTGTGGGCGGGGCTACAAAAGACCACAGTTGTGGGTGGGGCTACAAAAGACCCCAGTTGTGGGTGGAGCTACAAAAGACCCCAGTTGTGGGCGGGGCTACAAAAGACCACAGTTGTGGGTGGGGCTACAAAAGACCACAGTTGTGGGTGGGGCTACAAAAGACCACAGTTGTGGGTGGGGCTACAAAAGACCACAGTTGTGGGTGGAGCTACAAAAGACCACATTTGTGTGTAGAGCTACAACAGAACATTTGTGAGCAAGGCTATGAAAGATCACACAAGAGACAGAGAGAGAAAGGGAGTGAGGGAGGGGGAGAGAGAGAATGAGAGAGACAGACAGAAAGAGACAGAGACAGACAGACACAGACACACAGAGAGAGGTATAGAGAGAGATACTCACTGTTCCAGGACTGTGTGAGAGTGTCGGATTCTCGGAGGCCATCCAGGCAGCGGTCCAGGGCATGCTGGATCCGATCCTCCATACACGTGGTGTGCTGCATCTTTACACAGCCTAACACACACAAATACAATTATACATTACTTCATAATTATACACAATTACACCTGTTACAGTCATAACATTATTCCAATTAACCGTCATATTAATAATCACAATTAACAAATTAATTGTACATTTTTCTTTATTTTAAGTCATTATTAAAGTAGTCTAAAGCAGCTAAATAGTTAATTACACACCAAACACTATTTATTCAGACAGTAATTTAACTCAAACGTGTTTAATAGATGACAAACAAAACACAAACGTGTGTTTGTACACAAAAATCATCTGTTATCAGGAGTCAATTACAGCAGGATTCTAGACATCACAGCATAAAAACAAAGTCACTTTGATCATCATCAACTTCTCTCCAAACTTGTGTCTCTAAACTCTATACTAGTGTTAGTTTGATGTTAATCGAGCAAACGAAAACAGAGATGTGATCTAAAAATGAGCTCCTAGAGTCTGGAGACACAGCGGAGAGGCACACAAACCAACATGTCTGAAGTCCAGTGTGCAGTTTCTGCAGTCTGTGATGGTTTGAAGAGTCATGTCATCTGCTGGTGTTGGTGTTTTAGTCCAAAGCCAACACCTACTACAAAATTTTAGAGCACTTCATGCTTCCATTTGCTGACAAGCTTTATGGTGGCAACACTACTACTGACCTTCATATTACTGTGACTGACTGGCTCAACTCATACTGAACAACATTAAATTAAAAATGCCACGTTATGTGTAAGGAACATTACACACATGACAGTTCAGCTTTCTGAATTAAATTATCAACGATTCAGAAAACACCATGATTCATCGTGACGTGAATCAGAAGGACAATTCCAGAGCACTGCTAAATCATTTCTGTAGAACTGAACATGAAATGTATCTCCTGAATGCTCTTAGCATCCTGTTCTCCTACACAGCAACCTTCAGCTTCCTCTACCGATCAGCACTCTTACTAATCAGACAAACACACATTTACACACATTAAAGTGTGTTCTGTAAGTATATTTAACCATTTGGGCATCTACATTTCTGCCTATCTTCTCAAGTCACTTCTACATCACATAACACCTAGGGGTGTGCATCGGATCTGATCCGATACATGAATGAATGAATGATTGCTATACTTATATAGCGCCTTTCTCAAACCCAAGGACGCTTTACAATCAACACACTCCATTTACACACACTCAATCACACACACCGGCGAGAAGCGGCAGCCAATTGCGCACAGCGTACTCTCAACCGGAAGCGACCGTCCACCTGGAGGACTGCATCGGGCACTAGGGGGATCACCCAGGACAGAGTGCCAATCATATCTGGGCAACATACATACACACATTCATACACAGACATACACATTCATACACACCAGGGTAATTTTTAGAGTAGCCAAACCATCTGATATCCATGTTTTTGGACTGTGGGAGGAAACCGGAGACCCCGGAGGAAACCCACGCGGACACGGGGAGAACATGGAAACTCCGCTCAGATGTGGACTCGAACCCAAGACCTCAGCGCTGAGAGGCGAACGTGCTAACCACTAAGCCACCGTGCCGCCCAAATACATATCTTGGGAGCGGCAGCAGCAGCAAGCACATCAGCAACAGCAAACCGATTGACAGCTATTTACTCAGGCCATTGGCCGGTTCATGCTACAAATAGACTGATTCAGGGGTCCACGTATTCACATCCTTAAAGTCAAATCTGGATTTTCCAGATTTCCGATTCAAATCAGTTATTTTTTACACCCCTAATAACACCATATAATGTAATATCTGAATGTTCAGAACAGTCTCAGCTCCGAGGATTGTCTGATTCAGATCACTGTGTAAACAGTTAATGTGAGCCGAAAGCTGAGAAGTTCTTCACACAAGTTCTGGATTTATGACTAAAACAAGATAAATGTCTAATAAATGTCTAAAAGTTGCTTCATTCAATACGTCTGAATGACAGATGAAGGTTTGTGAAAGTCAGTTTCACACAGAATGAAGATGTACACAAATCCACCAACCACACACAGTGAGGGGCAGAGTGGGCGGTCATTAGTGATGTCCTGAATGCTCATTGGTCAGTTTTAAACACAAGAATCAGACACTGAGAGACAGATGAGGTGTATCTCAGGCCCTCTTCATAGACTCAGAACTGAATCATGTCTGATCTCCAGATAAAATGTAAAGACTCTACAGATTCGGTAGCTGTTTGAACTGAACTTCTGTGCTGGATTATCACAGCGATATTCATACAGACAGTAATGTCTCATTATTCAGCCTAAAATGCCTCCGTACTTTAATCCATTTTAATAGATAACAGCATCACATATAATCAGTATAGAGGTCAGGGACTTAGGTCTGTGTGTCGGTTATATTTGGAAAACTGACTACATTATTCCTCTGAATATGTAGACCGCTGTCCCATCTTTATTTCTGTCTCTATTCTCAGGGAAGTAAACACATGGTGCTATTTTGCATACCTGAACCAGATAGAAGAGTTTAGGCAAATGATCCTGTTTCCTAGAACATTGACAGTTTGGGGGAATTTCTGGGGACTCTAATCTACCTGCTGTTTGTTTTCTTTCCTGTTGATAAAGCAGCTGACTCCTGAGTATCAGCACACAGTCCCTCATCACTTCTACACAGCAGCATATGGAAATGACTGCAGGTATGTCTGGACATCAGAGCAGTCACCATCAACCTTTTAGTACACCGTTAGGAATGCTAATTATATTCAGATGGAGAATATCTACTTAGAATACAGGTGTAAACACACCAGATTTACTCAGACCACAAAAGGAGGTTTCAGACATTTCAGACTTATGTTCTGGTAGTGGAAATACCATTTATCTCTCCAAGACACATTCAACAACCATACCCAGTATAGCCAAAACTCCACCCACTACAGCCAAAACCTTCCCCAGTATGGCCAAAACCATGCACAGTACATCCAAAACCTCACCCAGTACCATCAAAGCCAAATAATACATTTTGATAAGCATTGCAAGGGCAGAAAAACCTCATAAACTAATAAAAGAAGCCCATCTCAGTCAATGTGTGATGGACACTTCCTGTTTCCACAGCGGTCATAAGTGAAAAGCTGGCACTTGGTCTGAGACGTGTCAGAATCATGTGACTGTACAATGACTCAGAAACACCAGAGACAGCTGACATATATAGTTTATAAAAAAAAAAAAAAACAGCAGCTTCACGAAAATAAACACGGAAACCACATCTATATATCTATATCTCTCTGTCTATATAAAAAGTGCATCTTTTTCCGATGCAACCCACCTCCCCTACCCCCCTCTTCATCAATGGCTGTGCAGTCTCCACTGTGGAATCACTCAAGTTCCTGGGCACCACCACATCCAGTGACCTAAAGTGGGAGAGTCTATATCTCTAAGAAAGCACAGCAAAGGATGTTCTTCTTGAGACAGCTCAAGAAATTCAATCTGCCACAGACCCTGATGATCCAGTTCTACACAGCGATCATAGAGTCCGTCCTCACCTCATCCATAACCATCTGGTTTGGCTCCTCCACCTCACAAGAACGGGCCAAACTCCAGCGCATCAGAACAGCCATGATCATCATCAGATACAATCTGCCAACACTTTAGGAGATCTACACCAGCAGGGTGAGGAAGCGGGCTGGCAAAATCACGACTGACCCCTCACATCCTGGACATCACCTCTTCCAGACTGTCCCCTCTGGTAGAAGACTCAGGACCATCAAAACCAGCACAACATGGCACGCAAACAGCTTCTTCCCAAGAGCTGCAGTGGACACTTGTGTGCAATCCACAATCTACTACTAATCTGAGCTCCAAATCCCACTAAACTGAACTTGGAACCAGACTAATCACCAAAAAAAGAAAAAAAGATTAAATTCTTGCACAGCTGTTCAAATTTCTGTAAATGTGTATCATCTGTACTTTCTGTATGTTATAGTGTGTATATAAAATTTTTTGCCTTACTATTTATATTCCTTTCAGCTCTCGCAAGTTATCACTCTTACTGTTTCATAATTTTTTAACTATTTGTTCTCTATTTTTACTACTGTGTATTGTACTAGTTACATTTAACATGGGTCGTTCTCTCACCAAGTCAAATTCCTTGTATGTGTACATACTTGGCAAACAAAGAGATTCTGATTCTATATGGTCAGTGGAGCTAAAATAGATAGTGAGTGTATATAAAAGGTATGAAATTGCCAGTGAGTCCAAACCTGAATCTCAGATGATCTACAAGCCATCAAAAAATTGAGCTGCTTCATAAAGGCATCCAGTAGTGAAAGACTGATGATCATGAACAAATCAGGATTATTCCATCAAAGTATTTATTTCTAAACATAAAAATTCTTAATTCCACCTTAAATAGTGCAGTAGTTACATTGACTTCTATGGCTCTGCAGCAATTGCTGCAGTATTTAAGGTGGAACGGAGCAATTCCAATTACTTGATAATTTTCTGTAAACAAACGCTCTAAATGAGAATATTTTGATCTGAAATTTGGTAGAAATGTTGTCAGGAGTTTACAGGCAATAATATACGTGTTCATCTGACTCAAACACAAATCTGTAAATAGTAAAGTCCTAGAGCCTGATGATCTGTATTGACGACAGTATTTACAGAAGTGTATTCAAAATAATGAGCCAAACGTAATACTTTTAAAACACTTTTGAGAGAACAAGATGTTTGTAAACTTCATAATTTGTGTTTCAGCAGAAAATCAGCACAGTGATCAGATCTTACTTTAACCTGGACTCTTCATGCTGGGCAAAAACCTTTCTTTAATGTTTAGTGAATGGGCATTTTTTAGCATTTAAATTGGCGTTTCTAGACTGAAGTGACGCCCCCTGGCGACCCGGAGCACTTCTACTCTACTGTATATCCTTAAAAAAAATACTGTATTTCACGATATGAAGTTAAGAGATACTGTAAAATAACGACACATTTTATAAAATAGTTGTTTTTTAAATACATTGGAAATGTGAAAAAAAAATCTTTTAGTTCATTTATTTTTTCTATATGAGTTAGCTGATGTTACAGCTCTGTAAGTTCAAATGATTTCACTTTAAAGCAAAATTTACATGACTATGTATGCTTATTGGTTTGTTGACATTAATTTCTTGAAAATATAAATTTTTAAAACATAAGATAAAACATATTAGTAAAAGAATCAGTCATATCTAATAGTATTTTAAAATCACTATACTGAGAGCATAAATCAGTAAAAATAAATAAATAGATAAAATAATTTATTGTATTTTCTGCATAAAAAAAAGATTTAAGAATATTCATTAAAATTCTGGTTCTGGGAAATTGATTGATGAACATCCCCTTTAATGTAAATGAGCTTTACTTTATATTTAAGTGTTAAAACTTTTTTAACTTTTTTAACTTTTTTTTTATTTTTTTTTTTAGGTTCATTTATATATATAATTCCCCCAGAAATTCTGTATATATATATATATATATATATATATATATATCTTCTCCTGAGATCGTTACCTTGCCGTGGTGGAGAAGCTTGAGAGAACCTTTGAATCTAAGAGCGATGCCATCTGGAGCTATGCTCCTGGTAGGGCCACCCTTGATGGTAAGGTCGAAGAGGAGGTTCCAGACAAAGGGCGATCACACTCCCCATCCAACGGGACCTGGAACTGTGAGCTGCAGCACGGTTCTTACAACTTTAAGTGTTATGTTGCTTTACTGCTAATAACACTGTATGTTGATTTTCATGATGAGGTGTATGCTAGGTGCAACTTAGCACAACATCGAGTCGACTGCAGGGCTGACAAGAGATTGGGATGCTTAGTCAGTCTATTTATCCCACAGAGCACAAATGAAGTCAAAAACTGTGACTCGTCTGTGCAGCCTACCATCGCAAAGCGATGACGGCGTGTGACATGACATGACATATATATATGAACCTAAAAAAAGTTTTAACACTTAAATATGAAGTAAAGCTTCATTTACATACATTTTAAGATTTCATTCAAATAATATTGTTATGTTTTTGCTTTTAAAGTACTTATTTTCAACTTAAATTATCCTATTTGCTCATGAATGTCACAATAATTTCTCCACAACAGCAATGATATCATGTGGAGACATATATGAGGCATTAGCTTAAGTTTCAGACCTACTGGTGCTGAGAAAAATACCTCAGTAATCTCACGTGTATCATAATGTGTTTTATTTTCTCCACAAAGTCTCACATTATGCTCAGATATGCTCATTTGTGTTTACAAAAGACATCTCAATAGAATCTCAATATTGCTCATCTAGGATAAGAATCTGTAAATGACTGTTAATAATGTTTATTTGGAGCATAACTGTTTTAGGAGAATCTTCATTAAGTCTCTGAGACATCATAGAGCAACACTTGAGCAATAAAACTTTAAACTCCACTTTTGTAAGTGTGCTTCATTACTGTGGTGTTTTATTACCCTGTAAACTGTTCTTAGGCCTGCAGTCTGCAGGTCCTGTAGGTGTTAATCTCACATCCTGATGGTCTCACAGTGTGTGCTCTTTATCTCTGAGCTTGTGTTGAGGTAAATATGAGACTTGTGAGCAGCTGGCTGATATGAAGCTGTAGGAGGTCTGATGTCAGGCTGATTCATATGAACACCTGTAAATATCTCTAATAACCACCTCAGTGATGATGTAGGGCTGAACTGTCCTGCTGCAGGACTGTGGGACTTTCTGACCTGAGTGGGACAGGAAGCTGAGCTTGGCTGTTCTACATTAGCTGGGGGTGAAATTAGTAAACCAGGACCTGCCTTTAAGGTCACACTGAGCTTCTCTAAATGTCACACAGCTGGCACAGCTTTTCCTACTGATTAACTTCAGTCTTTTACACTATTTTCAAATCATTTTCACCTGAGTGTGAACTTCTGAGGACATCCTGTGTGCTCACCAGCTCACACCAAGAGCCTCAAAGGGGAACTCCACCAAAATTTACTACATATCTGCATCATTCTGTGGTTGTACAAAAAGTCATTCAGAGTCATCTCAGTGGGTCAATCCATCCACCTAGCTATCCATCTATTCATATATTCATCCATCCATCTGTCTATCTTTCATTCATCCATCTCTCATCCATCCATCCATTCATT
Source organism: Crenuchus spilurus (assembly GCA_036984385.1). NCBI lineage: Eukaryota > Metazoa > Chordata > Actinopteri > Characiformes > Crenuchidae > Crenuchus > Crenuchus spilurus. Next base: position 41,839 of record BRDA01012794.1, on the reverse strand, counting down.
ATCCATCTATCCATTCATCCATCTATCCATCTACCTACTGTATATGTCGGTCTCTCTGTCTGTCTGTCTGTCCAGCAGACCATTCATCCATCGGTGTACCCATCCACCCATCTATCTATTTAAGTCAGGAAATGCTCTAATATCGTAATAGATGAAAGTTGATGGAGGTCAATGAAGGTAGATAAATTAGATGGAGGAAGATGAAGGTAGGTACATGTAGATGGTGATGATTGAGGTAGATGTAGGCAAAAGGAGAAGATAAATGTAGATGAAGGTAGATGAAGATAGATGGAGATTGATGCAGGTAGATGGAGGTGATGGAAGTAGATGAATGTAGATGGAAATGATGGAAGTAATTGAAAGCAGATGGAGGCAGATGAGGTAGATGGAGGTGATGACTGTGCAGCATAAACACTCAGAAATTGTTCCAGCACTAAAACAGCAGTCAGATCACCTACAGATCTGCCCTGAGCTGAACGAGCCAATCTACAGTGAGACATGGGTGAGCTTAGATTCACTGACCAAGTTCAGAACAGTTCAGGCTGCTCTGCTCTATCACAACAGTCACTTTTGCCTTTAGTTTCTGGTTCCTTTTCATAGTAAACAATAAAACTGTCTTTACTCTCACTGGCGCATCATTATGTGAGTGTTTACATTATAAAGTCAGACTGTAAACAGGATTATAAATGGACCGAGATCAAAAACATGCCATTTACATCAAACATCAAGCTGACCTCAGGATGGGTCACTCACCTAAACAGAAGGTCAGAGGGGGTCACAGTGGGCGGGGCCTCATATCAGCCTTTATGAGCTGCTGGAGCTCAGCTGTAATCCTGCCAGCTCTACTGGAAGGAACTAATCCATCACCGATACGATGCTGCTGTTTCCATTAGAGCCCACAATAAAGCTCATTGTGTGTTATCAAGTGTGCTCTGCGGCTTTATTTGCATTTACTGTGGTCCTGTGTGTGCAATGCTGACGTGACTCAGAGCTCAGGACACAAACAGTGGTCAGTCTGACGACATCTGGACATCTACAGAGTGTCAACACAAACTCCTCTGTGTCCTCTGTGCTTTGATCTGAACAAGAACCTTCTTACATGTGCTCTCAATAGCTCATATTTCTCACAAATAAGCTCAAAACATCCTCAACAGAAGCGTTACATATTGATTAGAGATTTAAGAAGGTTGGTAAGTTGTGATGTTTTGCTGTGTTTATGTGAACAAATCCAGGATCAGCACAATTTCACTTCCTTTAATTTCAAAGCCACAGTTTCTCTAAGTGACCTTTACGTGTTTTCCACATGAACTCAACTCCACTAGTACAGGAGCAAAGAGAAGAACACTGGAACAACAACTGTGATATATATATATATATATATATACACACACACACACACACACACACACACACACACACACACATATATATATATATAAATTATTATTCATTATTAATGCCTGCTTTGGTTAATCAATTTTTATGTTAATGTTAAATTAAGTGTGCTGCTTATAAATAACTACCTAAGAAAGTTTTCTAAGTGTAAATAAGCAACAAAGTAGTTCTTCTCTACCAAAAATACAATTTTCTGCACATTTTAGTGCACAGTTTGCATTTATTTACCACACTTAAGACACAAAGCATACAACATGTAATATGCAGCAGGTTTTATTTTGTTCCAAAGTGTTAAATTCAGTAGTAAGTGTGCCAAATTTTTACCAGAAGACAGGGAATTTAAGCCATGTAATTTCAGCATACACTGTAAAAAATGTCCATAGATTTTACGGTGAAAAACGGTCAAACCATGACAGTTTACCACCGTAAATGTAAAATAGGTTAAACACAGTTTATTTATCGGTGAAATGGCGTAAATAAAAACACCAGCCAAAACACTAATTTTTACATATTTTTCCCGCAAATAATACAGGATTTCAATGTAACATATACGTGCACTGTGTTTATAACAAATATATTCCGTAATATGCATATACCAGCAAAAACCGTAATTTTTGCATTCAATTTGCGTTCAATTGTAAATAATGCATTTTGTATATATGTATGGATCATTATGTTGACATGATAAAAATAAAGTAACCTGATTTCCTAACCCAGTTAACAGTGAAACTATTTCATGCATGATCAAATTAGTACAGTTGT
>BRDA01012794.1:0-39672 GCA_036984385.1 Crenuchus spilurus | reverse complement strand
GTATGTATATAAATATTCACTGTTTTACGTAATAAATGTTAACTTGCGTTTAACTTACGTTTTTAATGCAAAAAACGACCATATACGTATAATGCCTTATATAAACAATATTTGTGTCACGTGCATATACAATGTAACTTTAGGACATAATAAACGCCCTTTTTATACATTTTTAATCACAAAACCGAAGACAGGGAATTTAAGCCATGTAATTTCAGCATACACTGTAAAAAATGTCCATAGATTTTACGGTGAAAAACGGTCAAACCATGACAGTTTACCACCGTAAATGTAAAATAGGTTAAACACAGTTTATTTATCGGTGAAATGGCGTAAATAAAAACACCAGCCAAAACACTAATTTTTACATATTTTTCCCGCAAATAATACAGGATTTCAATGTAACATATACGTGCACTGTGTTTATAACAAATATATTCCGTAATATGCATATACCAGCAAAAAACGTAATTTTTGCATTCAATTTGCGTTCAATTGTAAATAATGCATTTTGTCACTTATAAATATATGTATGGATCATTATGTTGACATGATAAAAATAAAGTAACCTGATTTCCTAACCCAGTTAACAGTGAAACTATTTCATGCATGATCAAATTGAAAACATTTGCTTGGAAAATTTACTTTGCAATGAAATGGTACATTTCATGATCAATCATTACTTGGGATTTTGGGGGAAACTGATTGGTGAACATACACTGTAAAAAAATCTTGTCAAATTTACGGTGAAAAACTGGCAGCTGTGGTTGCCATTTTTTCACCGTAAAAAATACAATGATCTTGTACATGCACCGTAAAAAAAAAAAAAAAAACGTTAAATTTACGATAAAAAAATTGGCAGCTGTGGTTGCCAGAATTTTGCCGTCGAATATACGGTCAGACTGTATGATAAATTACGATATGCATGTTCGACAACCGTGAATTTTACATTCAAGAACCATTTTTTTCACAAATTACTAATGTAAAAAACACAGATATATGTTGTAAAAAATTTATATACTATAAATAATAATTTTAAATAACATACTTATTAATGCATTACTTGTACAATAAAACACTATCATGGCATGACAAACAAAATAGGTTTTCATATAGTATTTTATTTTAATTGCATGGTAAAAGGGCGGCACGGTGGCTTAGTGGTTAGCATGTTTGCCTCTCAGCGCTGAGGTCTTGGGTTCGAGTCCGCATCTGAGCGGAGTTTCCATGTTCTCCCCGTATCTGTGTGGGTTTCCTCTGGGGTCTCCAGTTTCCTCCCACAGTCCAAAAACATGGAGGTCAGGTGAATTGGCTACTTAAAAAAAAAAAAAAAAAAAGTGTGTGCATGTCTGTGTTCACCCAGTGATGGACTGGTGTCCTGGGCTTAGTTCAATAGTGTAACGCCCTGCGCCCAGTGAGGGCCATATATTTTACAGTGAAATTCTGTCAATGAAGTTAGTTTTTACTTTAAATACAGTGTATTTTTTACAACGTATATCTGTGTTTTTTACAGTAGTAATTTGTGAAAAAAATGGTTCTTGAATGTAAAATTCGCGGTTGTCAAACATGCATACCGTAATTTATCATACAGTCTGACCGTATATTTGACTGTAAAATTCTGGCAACCACAGCTGCCAGTTTTTTACCGTAAATTTTACGGGTTTTTTTTTACAGTGTATGTAAAACTCTGGTAAGAGATGTAGTTACAGTTTAGGAAGAAGTGACTGAATGTATTGAAATATTGTCCTCTGTGTTCCATAAAGCTCCAAACATTGCACTCTTAAACACAATTGACTAATGGTTCTGTGGGAATACTGTACATTTCATGGGCATTAGACACTAAACAGGCTGTGTTCTGAAAGGGCACTAAATCTAAAATTGTGCATAATTCAGTAGTTTATGTAAAGAGGTCAATATTTTAGTGTTGAGAAACTTATTGACTGATTTCTTTACAGTGTTGGTGATTAAAATCAACACATTTTATTTACTCTGTAAACACATCAGCTGTGAAGCTGCATCTCATCCGAGTTCTATAAACTGAAAATGTTAAAATAGTGTAAATCTGAACATTTTGTAAACAACTGTCACAGGCTGAGAGTCAAGCAAAGCTGAGATGACACGAAAACCAGAGAATTTCAAATGTGCCGACTTTATTCACAGTAGATACATGGACATAGACTTATACTTATGGACTTATAGGTGCAGCCATGGCCTAGTGGTAAGGATCTGGTCTTGTGACCAGAAGGTCGTCGGTTTGACTGACAGGACATGACTGAAGTGCCCTTGAGCAAGGCACCTAACCCCCTAACTGCTCCCCGGGCACCGGTGGATAAGCTGCCCACCACTTTGGGCACAAATTCTCACAGCCTAATGTGTGTTACTGCACGAATGGGTTACATGCGGAGGTCAAATTCTGTTGTGTGAAAATCACATTGGCAAATTGATTCATCTTAATCTTGCACGGCAACATTAAATGAGCAACAAAGATACACAAACAATCTCAGGACAGGAAGGGGGAGTGAACTTGAAACACATGACATAAGAGCAGGAAAGCAGCGGTTTGTAGAGAGAGAGAAACAAAGAATAACAGCAACATGGGACACAGACAGTGACCAATGATCTGCCTGATATTAATGTTTTGCTCCACATCTTTCTCAAAACTATTTTAAAACAATGTTTTAGGCATCAGATGACATTCAGATCACACAGTGTAATAATATTTTGTTGGGCAGTTTTTAGAGATCTCAAGTGTTAGATGTGTTCTTCTGATCACTGTACTGTGGATAACTTTGCTTCATTTAGTTATCTGCCCTACTGTATTTCAGGTCAGACATCTCTGACTGTCAACACTCCACTATTTACATCTGAACTACTGTTGTACTATGCAAAGTCAGTAAGTAGAAGGATTTCCTCTTTGTAATGTCAGTTTATACTCTATACAGCATATAATGGACGTTCTGAGTATTAGTACTTATGGTTCCAAAATGTGAACCCTTAAAATTCTGTCATCAGTTCCTTTATGTAGGGATTTTACTGTTTAAAATGTTCAAAATATAATCTATTCCTTTCTCCTGGAAAAAATGAATGTAGTTGGACCTTTGGGACTATGGTGGATCCCAAGGGCATAGGAGCGGTTTTGACATTGGGGGCGACACATTTGCTAATATGAATCAAAGCCCACGCTATCCTCTAAAATATTATCTATGAGCTGATTGCACTGTAGGTAGGTAATAGGTAAGGTAGTAAATCACTGTATTTATAGTGACATAGAACATTTGTGGAATTATAATAAACCACAAATAAACAAGGTGCAACATTATCTGTACTTCTGTTTATTATTAGATACATCTAATTAAAGATCACATTACATGGTACTGTTGTCAAAAAGCCTCTAAATTTTGTGTGCAATGTCTGGACTATATACATATAAAAATAAAGGTGGGACAGGTTATAACAGCAAAAAGGGTTAATGGATGGGAACTGTGTATAGCCATTGAAATCTAAATTTTAAAATAACATTTGGAAAAGCACCTAGTTTTTCATGTTTTTGTCATATTTTGACTATTAATTTCAATATATTTAAGTATTTTTTATTAAAACCTTGAATGCTTTTCTGTAACATTACATCTTTAAAATATCTGTTTCAATTTTTCATTTTAAGATTTGAGTGTAATTTCCAGCAGAAATGGGTAAAAATAGGCTTGGAGCATAAGAGGTTAAAGCTAAGGCATAGGCATTCGCTTATTCAGCACTGCAGTAGCATGTCAGTATGTCCTGTGTATGACGGTGTCCTGGTGCAGCTGATGAGTGCAGCCGGAACCAATGAGTCTATCAACAATACATTTATGTTCACTTTTAACTGAAAGTCAGAGAGATGAGTATCTGCCATTGGGGTCACTAGACACTTAAAAAATATTCTGAACGGCTAATGAGCAACTAAGCACAATGTATTATTCCAATTTATTCTTTTATAACTCATTCTGTTTTATTTCTGGATTTAATTTTAATTGTGTCAATGTCAAAACCTCACCTCACTCCCTGCTGCTCCTGTCCTCTCTTCTAATTGAGTTGATTAAGGGTCTTTAGGATAAAATATAAATGTACAGGATGTTTCAAATGCTGGATTTTGTAGGTGATCAGCTATGTTTATTTTTTACTTCTCTGTCTCTGCAAAATGCTTTATAAAACTCACAAATATCAACATATTCATTACTAATTCATTTAAGAAAGCAATGTCCCATTTTACACCAGTACTCCCTTAATAAGGTGATACATAACATTTAAAATAATATAAAAATAGGTTTATTTATTTATTTATTTATTTATTTATTTATTTATTTATGTCTTTGCATGAAACTCTGTTGGTGGCTTTATTTTTTTTTTGTTTGTGGCATAATGCTAAAAGGAAATGACAAAAAAAATGTAAGCTTTACCTGACTAGACAAGCTGAAACATTACTGCACTACTAACCATGGAGTTGATGTGAAATAATTTGTGAGGGCAGTGTGTTGTAATGCCCTCACAAATTATTTCACATTTAATAAAAGTCAAACGAGCGTGAATTACGAAGCTGCCAAAATGCACTTTCAAATGAAATTGTTTTTAAACACTTTCTGCGGTATCATTTTTGGGTGGGACAAATATACCTGTTTCTGATATTGCTTGGGATACTCCCCGCCCCCCTTTTCCTACACCTATGGTGGATCCTTAACAGTACATTTACATTATTTGTGTATCTTGCTTGACTAAAATGCAACTGTGCTGTACCTTTTTTTCTGACAGAGAAAGTTTAAGAGTTTAAAAAGGTAAACAGATTTCAGGGCAGTCAGTACTACACTTCCTAGGATGTTGCATATGATCTTAGTGAGCCACTGCCCTATATCTGATCTTATACACATCTCATACAAATGAGGCTCAGCATGTTCAGTTAGAAGTCTCTGTATCCCCCTAATTTTGCATAGTAAAATTACACTCATATCACTGTTTGGTAGGTAATCATTCTTAGCCAGTGTCACTGCACTGTTTTCCATACTATTTGCAACATTTACTGATATTACATTTCAGCACACAATGAACACATTCTTTTGAGATAAAGCTAGTCCCATGAATCTGCGCTCTCTCGTGCCCTCTCTCTCTCACAAAGATTATTAAGATAACAAATTATCTTCTTCTTCTTCTTCTTAAGTCTGCCTATCCTTTTTAGTTTAATTTGATCTAAGTGCAGCTTTTGATACAATACACACTATTCTCCTAAAAAGGCTAGAGAACATGGTTGGAATCACAGGAACAGCCCTAATATGGTTCAAATCACCTAAAGCCTACCATACACCTAACAACTTTGAAAAGATTCTGAAAAGACTTTTAACAGACTAAAGTCTGACACCATCTCACACCTACATACTTTTTAGTCACAGTCTAGTCGCAGTCTTAAGATTTTGGAAAGACTGTAGATCTTGCAGGGTCACTAATTTAAAGACTGCAACTAGTGCCATCAGAGCTCAAAATACTGTCAACATATGATTTATATCCATTCTTGGTCCTGTGTGTCTGCACGCTCCTCATTTTTTTCAAGCTGTTAAGGAAAACAATAGCTTTTAAGATTAAAATGATCGTTAAATAGCCCCATTCAGTAGTGTTTAGTTAGCTAGTTAGCTTTAGCATAGCACACTCACCTGGGATTTCAAGGGCTTCAGCAATTTGTCCACTTTTTTCCTTTTCGTCTCTGTTGTGTAATAAACGGTAAAACTCTTGCTTGCTCCACTAGGTTCACCTCCTTTTCTGCAGTCCAGGAGAACCATGGTTTCCGAGCTCTAGCTGGTCATATTTACCCGCCAGACATTAGTGTATTTACTGTCTGCCTTTGCAACTTCCCGTAGCTCTCCTATTGGTTCCCGACAGTGTTCACGTCACTATTTGCTCAAGTAAACTCATGACTTGCGATAATATTAAACATGTTTGATTTTATTGGAACACCTTGATGTGAAAAAGACTGAATAAAAACTTCAGTCCTGACCACCTTACACTGAACGATCAAGATGACATGACTGCAACTCGACTCTAGCAAGACTCATGATTTTAGCCCGACTTTGAAAATTTGTCTGCGACTGTAAAATCACGTGAAAGTCGTTAGGTGTAAAGTAGGCTTAACTGAATGTTACCAGTCTGCAAATATTAATGATGTATAGTCCAACAGTACAAAGTGAGATATGGAATTCCACAAGGATCTATTTTAGGACCTTTATTATTTATACTTTATATGCTGCCATTAGGCCATGTTATAATCAAACATATTAGTTTTCACTGTTATGCAGATGATACACAACTTTATCTGCTAAACCTCATGACAGGAGTAGATTAAAGATTTATCATTTGACCAATACATAACTAAAACTACCTGAATAGGTATGATGCCACCTTAGACCAGCTGCCCACCAAGAACCAACTACTGTGACCTGCTCCAGATGCCCTACACTACTGATCACACTCAAGGTATTATGACTTAACTGGCTGCTACTTTTATTATAATCATTCCTGTTTCACTACTGTCACTTTATCAGTACACCTGAACACTACAACAGCATCATATGATTGTGTGACTGTATGAAGAACTTAATATTAGCTGACAGGAGGAGGATATGAGTCTGGTTCCTCACAAGGTTTCTTTCTCAAACTGTGAGGGAGTTTTTCCTTGGCACTGTTGCTTTCAATAGCACCGTGGTGCTAATTAGTTGTTGAAATGACTAAGGGTGCTTTCACACCTGAAAGTCTGGACGACGGTCCGAACCAAGGTTTGCATTTGTTACTTTGTATATATTTGGTTAGATTTTATTTTCACACTGCATTTTTGCGACCGCAACAAAGACTATTATGACATGCCCACGTGCTGTCATCACTTACGTGGTGTGCATCTTTTTACACTCGACACTGATTGGTTTGTAGTAGGACGTGCATCTGACGTGTTTAAATACTTTTATATACTGCTGCCACAGTTTCTTTAGTTTAGTTTAGGCTGTATCTCCTTTCTCTCTCATCCTCTCAGAAAATAAGCTACGTTTCAGCATTTTTTTTTTTTTTTTTTTTTAGTTTTTCAAGATGATTTTTCACGTTTTTTGGACCAAAATTATATTAATCAATGTCTCCTCCTCACTCCATGTGCTACCATGGCTCATTTTTGCTGCTGTTCTAATTTTTCTTCTTCTGTTGTTGCTGAAAGTTGTTGAACGCCTGCGTCAACTTCCTGTATTTGGTCTGAAAGTCTGAAACTTCTAGAAAAGTGTTTTCATACACAGTAGGTTCGGACAGAGACCACCAGTTTTGGTCGGACCAAATTTTGCTCCTTTGGTCCAGACTGTGGTTCGTGGCCGCTTTCACACCTGCTATTTTGGTTCGGACCAAACTGAAAAGTCTGAAAGTCCGGACCAAACAAAATAGGTGTGTAAGCACCCTAAATTATGTGATAACTTTGAAGTGATCAGTGATTAGCTCTAACACTAATCTAACGATCTCATCTATATAATGATTTGAGCATTTCCTTTTTAGTTACTTTTAACAGTTGAGGATTAGTTTTAGATTATTAGAAGCAAAGTAGACCTTAAGACTTTTGCTGTTTGTGAACAGCTTTACAGCAAAAGGTGAAAATGTGAAATTACAAGGCAATTAATTTGACTGGAATTGTTTTATTTCATTACACCTACCCACTAAGATGAAATTTAAGGTGAGATGTGAGATTTCAATATGAGAATGAATGAATGAATGAATGAACGTTACACTTATATAGCACCTTTCTAGATACCCAAGGGCGTAACTTTGGGTCCAACATTGGGGGGGTTGAGCTGTCTGCCTATTTATTTATTAAATCATTTTCTTTTCTAAAAGGATTCAGGAGATTTTGGGTTAACCATATTAGAAGTACATTGTAATGCTTTTACTATGTATTTATTTAACTTTCTTCTGTCTTTTGCCAAATATAATAAATACAATATTTTACAGCAGTCTGTTCTCCACCGCTGATGTGAGAGTTTAATTAAACATTAAACTCTTTACTATTAAACACGTTCTGTAGAGAAAAAGGTTTTAACTTGATGTGTTAACGAGTCTCATCCTGGACATTTATGGGACTCTCATCTTCAGTCCTGTTATCAGTACTAATATTAGTTATTAATAACTAAATACATAAAATGTTGTGTGTATTCACTGAGTAAAACTATATACTTGTTTTATGGGTTTAGTTTATTACATATTACAATCTTTTAATACCCACATGGCTACTTATAATTTATTCACGTGTAGAGAGAGAGAGAGAGAGAGAGAGAGAGAGAGAGAGAGAGAGAGAGAGAGAGAGAGATACGTGACTAAAGGTAACGTAACGTTAGTCCATAACAACTTGCTGAATACTTATATAATATTATAATATTATTTTTATCTTGATTGAGTCAAACATTATTACTCCTGTAGATGATATCAGAAAGTTTTTGCTCGCAGCAGTTTTTGCCCTGGCTAGGCTACCTCAACCTGTGTCTATGCCGTTAACGCTACGTTAGCTAACGTTAATCCTTGTAGCAAAACAGTCAAAATAACAGGGTTGGGTGATACCAAGTTTTTGTGGGGAAAGGTGGGGTTACATTACCAAATGATTAAACATGCTAGTATTTTACCCAAAATTGATCATGAATAAAGAAAATTAAGTTATTCATGAAAGATGTTTTTGTAAATTGAAATTATGTGACTTTATTGGGGGGGTTATAGTGATTCGATCAGATTATTGGGGGGGTCATAACCCCCCTAACCCCCCCACAAATTACGCGCATGCCAAGGACACTTTACAATCAACACACTCCATTTACACACACACAACCACATACACACACACTGGCAAGAAGCAGCAGCCAATCGCACACAGCGTACTCTCAACCGGAAGCGACCATCCACCTGGAGGACTGCATCGAGCACTAGGGGATCACCCAGGACAGCGTGCCAACCATATCTGGGCATGCACACATACATACATTCATACACAGACATACACATTCATACACACCAGGGTAATTTTTTTAGAGTAGCCAATTCACCTGATCTCCATGTTTTTGGACTGTAGGAAACCGGAGTCCCCGGAGGAAACCCATGCAGACACGGGGAGAACATGGAAACTCCGCTCAGATGTGGACTCGAACCAAAGACCTCAGCGCTGAGAGGTGAACGTGCTAACCACTAAGCCACCGTGCTGCCCATAACATTACAGAATGATATGAATATGAATCTTTATAGCTTTTATTTACAAATTGTGGTAAAACAAATAGGCTACATCTATAATAGATGTATGTGTAAATATGGACATGTAAAGTTCATGAGCATCCTGATTTGTGCAGTAATTGCCTCAATACAACTATATTTAACCTATTATTTTCAATTTGTCAACAACATCCATGACTTGAAATGTTTTGAGGGGTTGATTTTTTCATAAAGTCCAAAGATTATCTTCATGCATCCTTAGTATTTCATGACACATCAAGTCAAATCAAATGTGTTTATATAACACTTTGTACAACTGATGTCACAAAGTACCCTTACGGAGTTTCAGTAATAACATAAAAAAACAAAACCCACGGTGAGCAAGCCAGAGGTAACAGTGGGAAGACTCCCTCAGAGCTGGAGGACTCACATGGAGAACCAGCATCCTCTTGTCAACTACTTGTAAGGTAGTGAGAGAGTCATCATACCATCCTATGAAGTAGTTGTGTTCAGATGTACTTATATAGTGAAAGTAGTGATGGTAAGAATGACAGAAGTAATGATTAATGGTGGTAATAATGCAAAATGTATTTTAAAATATTGTGAAAATTCATTTGTGTTCATAATTAAAAAAGGCAGACATTTTATATTCAGGCCATGAAGAGTGACATTTGTCAAGCCTTGTGCTTTAATTTTGATACTGTTTGAATAGTAATATAACTCCAAAAGAAATATTCTGATCATTTCAATTCTGGATTTCTGATGTTCATAAGCTATAAGCCAAACAAACAGTAAAACAAAAAGGCATGAAATATGTATTGTTACATGTACATAAAATATATGACAGTTTCCATGCCAGCGCTAGGCATTTGGGTGCCCTAAGCACAAATGTTGTCTGTATCCCACACGCAGTGCATGATCTTCGTGGGCGGAGCATCAGCCCTGGACAGTTTTTCTTTTTAAGTTAAATTATGAACAATTAGTATGAACAAAATAGTAAAGTATGACGTTCATAAGAGTTCCACAAGAGCACACTTTTTAAGTGCGATTCACGCAGCACTCACTGATTTTCTTTTTTCCTTTAGTGGAGCGTGTGTGCGCTCTCAAATGTTTCCCACATTCTGGAATCTTGCCAGTTGTGTGACCCCCACCTCTGAAATCTAAATTTTGTCCCTGCGAGGCTGTGTCTCATAGTTTTGTGTGATGTAGACCAGCACTGTTGCCTGAATGTAACTGCTGCTCAATTTAAGTTGTAACAGGAAATTCAAATAATGCAGATGAATAAGATGTAAACTTCAACTTTTGAACTTTGTGTTACTTAATTTGGCATTACTCTGTTATAACACTTTTGTTATGACTTTTTTTGTTATGTTATAACACAGTTATGACTGAAGACAAGAATGGCCATGGGCATGTTGGTGATGGTCAAATTGACAAAGATGTGGAAAAGCAAGTCAATTAGCACCAACACCAAACTAAGACTGATGAAAGCCTTGGTCTGGCCAGTAGCTACATATGGATGTGAAGCCTGGACACTGAAGAAAGAGGAAGAAAGACGTATTCAGGCTTTTGAGAACAAGTGCATCAGGAAGTTGCTGAAGATCTCATGGATGAAGATGATGACCACTGAGCAAGTCTATGAGATGCTAGAACTCAAAAGGAGTTACTGATGCACGTTAAATCCTGCAAGTTACGTTACTTCGGTCATGTGATGAGGCATGCACATGAGAGCATTGAAGGAAGTGTTATGACTGGACTTGTGGAGGGAGTCAGAAGATGTGGAAGACCAAGAATAACCTGGATGCATAACATCAAGACATGGACTGGATTATCAGGTGCTAACCTGCTACAAGCAACCAGAGACAGATGGCATTGGAGAGAAGTGACTCTTCTGTGCAGCCTACCATCGCAAAGCAATGACGGCAAATGACATGACATGACACTAACAGGAGAGGTAGAGGGAGGGAGGGAGAGGGAGGGAGGGAGAGAGAGAGATTTAACCAGTACTTTATTACAGTTTCAATACAGACACTATCACATTCACAGAATTAACGTAAAAGGTTATTAAAAAGTAAGTCACCTGTATTGACTGAACATAAAGCCCCCTCACAGTCCCATACCTTCTCAAACCCAGCCAGATTATGCATAACCTTATCAAACAAAATCCACCCTGATACGTGCTTGCACCAACCGCTTAAAAAGTAAACCAGCATCACATGTTTGTCCAGAGTCAATTTTCTTCTTTCTGGTAAAAAAAATAGCTCATTTGGCCTGAGCTAAAATAAAGTTTAGCGATTGACATTTCTTTTTTCTCTTCTGACAGTATGGAAAACCCAGAATAAAAACATGCAAACTAAAACACTCATTGAAACAGAGAAAAATAGAGGTTAAAACCATAAACAAAGAGTCTAACCTTTTGCACTTTGTAAAACAATTAAATAGTTTCGGGGTTGGTTACAGTGGAGCACCTGCTAGAGGTCACTGCAGGATTTAAAATTGACACAAATGCATTTACTGCAACTACCCCATGTAAAACTCTCCACTGTGAATCTCCAGCCAACTTGGTCAAGGGCAGTTTGTACAATGCTCTCCATGCAGGTTTCACATCATTACGGATGCCAAAATGTGCTCTCCAGGGAGTGTCCACCAAACCTGACAATTTGGCCTGGTGGATTACTTTAACCCACGCCCTATATATTGCCTTTGCAGGCGAACAGTCAAACTTTATATTTAACAGTCCATCCAAAGCTAAAAGCCTTGACCTTGAGCATTAGCAATTTTAGGACTGATCCAAAGCTGTGGAAAGGGGTCCATTCTGTCCAGCCCAGCCATACCAGGTGTCCAGTTCTGAATCAAAGACCAGTCCTCTGTAGTTAACGCTTTCCAAAAACTGTGGAGCATCTGGGCCGCAACTCTAACCGATCTTATTTTAAGTTTTTGTGCAAGTGCCACCGCACAACCCAATGACACCCCCACAGTCTCTAGCAGGTGCTCCACTGTAACCAGCCCCACTTCCACCATCTTCTTGGCCATTGGTTGGGGTGCTCTCTCCTTGACAGCCAATCGCGCTCCATAAACCACTGGCTGTCGAAGAAGCCAGTAAAGCGAATCACCAGAGTCCTGTTTCTCTATTTTAAATAGACTCCATGCTCGTACAACACTCACATAAAAAGAGGACATATCTGCATCAGGCAGCCCGTTAGACTGCAGTAAAATAACACTTTCTTCCAAGCCTAAACCCCCTACCCTGCGTAAAATTTGACCAGCTAACCGTCTCCACAAGGCATTAAAAGGACCATATAAAAACCTCTGTAAAAACTGTAACCTAAAAGTCGCCCTTCTGCTATCCAAATGAATGAGACCCTACCCTCCTTCATCTTTAGATAAAAATAACACACTCTGCTGGACCCACTGAAGACTGTCCCACATAAAATTCACTCAAATGACTTGAATACTAGATAAAAGACCCACAGGGGGTTCCAAGACAGCCAACTTGTGCCAGAGTGAAGATGCAATTAGATTATTAGCAATCAATGATCTACCTTTGAAAGACATTTTTGGCAGAAGCCATCTCTACTTATCTAACCTGTCTTGAGTGAGCGTGAGCGAGAGAAAGAGAGAGAGAGAAAAAGAGAGAGAGAAAGAAAGAAAAAGAGAGAGAGAAAGAGAGAGAAAGAGAGAAAAAAAGAGAGAGAAGAGAGAGAGAGAGAGAGAGAGAGAAAGAAAGAGAGAGAAAGAAAGAGAGAGAGAGAAAGAAAGAGAGAGAGAGAAAGAAAGAGAGAGTATGAGAGAGAAAGAGAGAAAAAAGAGAGAGAAAAAGAGAGAGAAGAGAGAGAGAGAGAGAGAGAGAAAGAAAGAGAGAGAGAGAAAGAGAGAGAGAGAAAGAAAGAGAGAGAGAGAAAGAGAGAGAGAGAGAGAGAAAGAGAGAGAAAGAGAGAGAGAGAAAGAGAGAAAGAAAGAGAGAGAGAGAAAGAAAGAGAGAGAAAGAGAAAGGTTTTTACGTTGTTGTACAAAGAGCCCAATAAAGTCCCAAAAGTCCATAAACCCTTCAAGGTTTTGCATTATCTTATAAAACACAAAATCTACTTTGATCCTTAGTTGTAAAAGCCCTTTAAAAACCTGACACACATCATGATTAAGTTCAGAGTCCAGCTTTTCCTTTCTGCTAAAATAGATTGGCACTTTAGCTTGAACCAAAATAAAGTTAACCAACTGACACTTTTACCTCTTTTTTTTACAATATGGTAACCCAAAAATAAAAGCAAGAGCATTGAAACTCTCACAAAGACATAAAAAGAGGTCTAAAATACTGTGTAAAAAATTTAAGTGTCTCTAAAAAAAATGGAACACTGGGGGGACACTGCTGGATTTAAAATGGACACAAAGGCATTGACAGTGATAATACAATGTAAGATTCTCCACTACATACTGTATCTCCAGCTGACTTGGTCAATGGTGGTTTATAAAGAGCCCTCCAGGCTGACTTTACATCACTAGCAAGGCCAAAATGTGCCCACCAGAAAGTATCCATGTGGCCTATCAGTTTGAACAGGTTCAGTGTTTTAACATGGTCCTTATAAAGGTGTTTAGCATTGGTGCAATCAAAAAGCAGACAACATAACCCATCAGAGCACAATAGAGGGTTCCTATTGCCATCAACAACCAGATTTGGACTGACTCACAAACACAGGTAGGGGCCCTTATTCTGTGCTGTATCCTGTTTCTGTGTCCTTTCATGAAGCAGCCTCTATTCCTTATCAGTTATAGCCTGCTGGACTCTGTGGAGTGTATTCCTTGTGACTCTATTGGACTTCATTCCAAATCTCTTTGCCAGTACCTCTGCTTTGTCAAGATCCACTCCAGCAATCTCTCCTAGTTCCCTTACTGTAACTAGACCTGCCATCTTAATGTGCTCAGACAGGCTTTGGTTCCCACCTTCTGTGCGTGACAGGCATGCCCCATAGATAACTTGCTCCTGCAGAAGCCAGTAAGGAGAGTCAAGAGAGGACTGCTTTACCACCCTGTATAAATATCATGCTTTAAAACACTATCATAAAATAACAGAATTCTATGTAGAGATACTTCACCATCATGTAATAAAACAACCACTCTCTGCTAGTCCCAACCCATCTTTCTTAAAACAACCTGTGCCATGTGCATCCATAGGTCATGGGGGTCTAGAAGTGGTTGAACCATGGGCCGAAGCTGTTCCAGGATGATCCTCTCCATGATTTTTATGATGTGGAATGTCAGCGCCACTGGTCTATAGTCCTGGACATCACTGGGTCGTGATGTCTTAGGAACAGGAACAATGCAGGACATCTTCCACATCACAGGGACCTTCTGGAGACTCAGACATGCTGAAGACATGGGGCAGGACTCCACACAGCTGATCCGCACAGGCTCCAAGTACTCTAGAAGTTATCCCATCAGGCCCTTCCACCTTGTTCATGTGGAGTCATTGTAGCTGTCTTCTCACCTGGTCATCAGTTAGGCTCACTGTGGATGTGAACAAATCTGTTGAACAGGTTAAACTCATTTGCCCTGTCCATGCTGCCTTCAACACCGCTGTTACTGCTGGACCTGAAGCCTGTGATGGCTTTCATCCCACTCCAGAGCTCTCTTGTCTTATACTGCTGGTCAATCTGGCCAATACCCTCTGCACTCTCACCTCCAGCAGGTCTGCTAAAGCTGCTTTCTTGTCTCTTGAGTTACTGAAAAAGGCTCTGCTTCCCCTTAGAATCAACCAAGTTTTGGAGAAACATATTTTCAAGCCCTGTAATGTACTAAACAATGCTCTTTGTGACACAAAGAGTGTACTGCTTATAAAATTGCTTTATCTGAATTTTCCCTACAGCCCACCATTGCTGCAGTGAAGCAAACTGACCTGTCTTTAATCCCAGAGTGTCCTATAACAACAAAAACAAGTATTTATGTTAAGTGAAGTCAAGAAAGACTCTTTTATTTATAATTTTTTTAATATATATTTAAGATATTTCAAGAGAAACCGCGTTTTTTAAATATAAAACATATTTTTTTCAGGAAATAGTTTTTAAATTCAACTTTAAATGTCAGGAGATACATTGTTGCTGTTAAAAATGCATTTCCAATAGTGTATTGGCAAAACTGGTTGTCATTTTTATGTAGGTGGCGGGGGGTGTGCTCTGCAGCTGCTGAACGTAACTTATAAAGTAACTTGTAATCTAACTTCATTACTTTTAAAATCAATTAATCAATAAAGTAACTAAGTTACTTTTTAAAGGAGTAATCAGTAATCAAATTACTTTTTCAATGTAACTATGCCATCACTGATCACTACTCCCAACTCACTCAGTGGCACCTTGAGGCCTTTGAGCTTCTAGTATGGCTCAGCTTGACCCACCATCCTTCAAGATAGGAAGACTAGCATCAAGACTCTTCACTGTTCTAGCACCAGGTGGTGGAACAAACTCCCAATGGTTGTTTGAACAAAGATTCTCATAGTGTTCAAACACAAATTGAAAACTCAACTCTATGTCGATCACTTAAGCAAGCACTAGTTTAAAGCATTTATTATAATGCATTGTAATGCTCTTATTTTGTGTATCATCCTTCTTTCTAGGTACTACTAACAGTGTCTGAACTGAAGAGTAGCTCAGACTCTAATCTGTCTGTACTACCTGAGATGATTCTCTTAATGGAAAAAAAAAACACTTCTGTGTCGCCCTGGATGAGTATTTGCCAAATGCTGTAAACACATCAGCATGGTTTAGCGTAAGACAAGGAGTCCGTCAAGGATGTAACCTCTCACCATGTTTATTCAACATCTTAGGAGAACAAGTGATGAACAAAGCACTACAGGGATTTATGGGAGGATTCAAGATTGGTGGAAGGACTATTAACAATCTCAGATATGCAGATGACATCGTCTTATTGGCCACATCAATAGAACAACTAGAAGAGCTGGTGACTCGCACTGAGAAGGCTGCAAAGGAATATAACATGCAGATCAATGCAGCTAAAACAAATGTGATGATGAACACTGAAGATATACTGAAGATCACAGGCGAAGGAAGACTTCTGGAACAAGTAGACTCTTTCACATATTTGGGATGCAGAGTAACAAAAGCTGCAGACTGTGCCAGTGAAGTGAAGACAAGAATGGCCATGGGCATGTTGGTTATGGTCAAATTGACAAAGATGTGGAAAAGCAAGTCAATTAGCACCAACACCAAACTAAGACTGATGAAAGCCTTGGTCTGGCCAGTAGCTACATATGGATGTGAAACCTGGACATTGAAGAAAGAGGAAGAAAGACGTATTCAGGCTTTTGAGAACAAGTGCATCAGGAAGTTGCTGAAGATTTTTTGGACGAAGATGATGACCAATGAGCAAGTCTATGAGATGCTAGAACTCAAAAGGAGTTACTGATGCCTGTTAAATCCCACAAGTTACGTTACTTCAGTCATGTGATGAGGCAGCACCAGAGATGAGGCAGCAACCAGAGACAGTTGGCTTTGGAGAGAAGTGACTCATCTGTGCAGCCTACCATCGCGAAGTGATGACGGCATGTGACATGACATGACATGTAAACGTAAATGAAAGCGAGAGAGAGAGAGAGAGAGCGAGAAAGAAGGAGTGAGTGAGAAAGAAAGAGTGAGAAAGAGAGAGAGCAGTAGAAGGTTAAGAGAGTTTGAACTAGTGAAAGAATACACACTGAGACAAACTTTAAATTAGTAAATCAGAGAAATAAGACTTTATTTTTAACATTTCCTGATTGTTTGGTGAGCTCTCCTCTGTGTGCATGTAACAGGCTTATCTAAGATCAACATATGAGGTATTTTAACCAAAAATTTGACAGGCATTTCATGTAGAGCCTCATGCAACTTGTCAATTTGTGCAAAAGTGGTATGAGAACTTATTAATAATATACTAAAGTCCCAAAAAATATTATTATTTAAAAACATTCAGGAAAGGTTAAATCCATTAGTTCATGCACATGAAACCAAGCATGAGTATGTCAGAATTTTTATGATTTATGATGATTATTATTGTCTAAGTAACAAAAAAATCTTAATTAACAGGAACTTCTGGACTGGTTACAAACAGGGTACAAACCAAAGAACAAACTGGTTCTTCTAGTTTCCTTTACAAACAATAAAACCTTTACCGCATACCAGCTGAATCCCACCTACACACGTAGCTGCAGAGAACAAGCACACTGTTAAGAACAACTTTGATTTTAAACTCTTTAACACTAGTGTTAACAGATGAGCCATGAAGCAGGAAATGGGTAACAGGAAAGACACCAAAAACATACAAAACCATGTTGTATGTTCTCCACTGTGTTTGTTCTAAGGTGTGTGTATATGTGTGATCAGGCATGTGTTCTGGACAGACTGTTTCATTGTTTTCTGTAATCAGTACAACCAGAAACAAAGACAGATAATTCTGTGTCTTTAATGACATGTATACCAGTGGCTTGATTTTAATTAAAGTCTGTTAGAATAACTAATTATGTAGACAGCACAATTATTTTATCAAAGTCTGATTAAGGTTTTAGCACAACCTTAATCTCATTAAAACACTTGGCTCAACCTATTATTAGCTGAACTACTGTTGGAGTCCATCACTGACACTGAAGTGTTTAAAAACTCCAGTAGGACTGCTGTGTCTGATCGACTTGTACCAGTTTTGCCTCTAATCATTGAAGAACAGGGTGCATGGGGAGTAACATAGTATGCAGAGAGACAGGTGGACTAAAGTAGAGAACTACTAGTTTTAATAGTTGTTTTATTGTTATGGCAGATATATAGTAGTTTGGACACCCCTATTAAACTACATGTTTAATTGATTTATTTTTTACTGAAGTTAAATAATACAATTTTGTGCAACAGATATTACATTTAATTTGTTCTTAGCAGAGGTGAACTTATGTGTTACTTTCACAGAAGATCACCAAAATGTGTAATTTGGCCAAAAGTGTCCAAACCTTTGCATAACAATGTAAAACTGTAAATATACTAATAGCAACACTGTAGCAACTATCTGGGAAGCCATAGCACACCCCTATCAATGCTTTAGCAATCAACTAACCAGCTTTAGCTGTGCAATCAAGTTCAGGAAATGCACTTGTAGTTCGTCTTGTTCACTATGTAAGTAGATAACTGCATGCAACCAGTAATGCAGTATACCTGAACTGAATAGTAACAACAACTTATGTAGAACTGACAATAACTAATATAGAACTCCAAATTTATTAACATTATTCAGTGTTGTTTTCATCATTTCATTATTTTTTTGTTTTATTTTTTTTCTGAAATAATCTACAGCCCCAGACTGTCTTCAGGACATAATGTGCAGTGAATTATCACTAAACCATGTGAGCATTACTAATTAAAGGGAACTTCCTGTGGACACAAATAAACTGAAGAACAAAACAGGTGTTAAGTGTCAAAACCCAGTGTTCAAACAGCATGCTGGATGTTTTCTCAGAACACACATGGGTGATTTTCTCAAAAACAAAATCAAGGCTATGTGTTGCTATCATGCTAACATGTTGCTATGATGTTGCTTAGGGTGACCAGACATCCTGTTTTACCCAGACATGTCCTCTTTTTGAGATTTAAAAAACTGCCCGGGCGAAATTTCAGAAATGTCCGGGATTTTGTTTAAGAGCTTACATCAAGTTTTAAGAAGCGTTTCCTTCACAAACTAGTCTCGCCCCCTCCCTCCTTACTCTGTTCAGTTTGCTTGAGTGAGAAGAGGGCGTGGTGAATTAGCCTAAAACTTTCTGATTAGGCGGTCTGACTGTAGAGCTACTGTTATTGGTTGATAGCCTTCTCTGTACACATTTCATTGGTCAGTCTGCACCTCAGTAGTCCTTGTTTACGACAGGCAAAGCACATGTACTAGAGGTCTGCATTATCGCTGGACTCCCACGGGACTCATTACAATACCTTGCAGTGCGGGACCAAAATTAATTGTCTTTTGCGGGAGCGGTCGGTCAGTCAGTACAGTTGTCGCCGGAGCGGGACGAGACAGACATGTCGAAAAATCCCGCAAGTTAATAAATAGTCTAGAAAGTGATGATAATCATGCATCTAATCAGTCAGTAAGAAAGTCAAAATACTGGAGGAGCATCACTTGAACAGACGGTCAGTCTCTCTCTCTCTCTCTCTCTCTCTCACACACACACACACACAAACACGCACAGATTCTCTCTCACTCACACACCTCTGCTGCCCTAATAACGATTCATTATAACTAAATAATATTTTGCTGTTGTAATAAATATTGTAGCATTGGCCATGTCGAGGTATGGGTGATGTCATCACCCAGAAGTAGAGGTCTGCGCGGGACTGATTTGTTAGTCCCGCTCCTGCTTGTTTTTGCCCCACTCCTGCGATAAAATCGTCATATTTGGTCCCGCTCCTGCCCGCTCCCACTTGTTTTTGCCCCACTCCTGTGATAAAATCGTCATATTTGGTCCTACTCCCGCCCGCCACATAAACATGTCCGCCCGCTCCCGCCTGCAGTCCTCATGTGGGCGGGGCATTCGCGCGCGAGTTGAGTTTGTCGTCCATAGTGTGTGTGGGGTGTGCGAGCAGTCTCGGTCAGAGAGACAGAAGGAGGGGAGGGGATGTTGGTGGACCGGTTCTGGGTTAGATGTAAGATCCTGAGCTATTGAGTAAAAACCCTAAGTTATAGCTCCGTAGCCCCGCCCTAGTACCGTCCCTGATCCTCACATCAACCAGATTAACTATACAGAACTTAAAATTTACTTACATATTGGGCCGTGGGGGGAGACAAAAGTAACTTTTTTTTTGCTGTATATTTATGCTACAGAATTATGAGGGATCTCTTTAAATCTGTACTTTGCAAAGTTGATATAGAGAATTTTCTCCATGAAAGGTTCTAGTTGTATTTATTATTATTAATGAACTGAAAGTGAAGTGAAAGTGAATGCTTGCACACAGAGGAATCTGACCACTGCATTTAACCAGTCCATGATTTTAAAACACACACATACAAACACACACACTAGTGATCTAGGCAGTGAAGATACTTTCCTGGAGTACTGGGCAGCACTATTCTTTTACCAAGAATAAGACATGACTTAACTTTGTAGTTATGACCAAAATAAACAATGAAGCAATTCTGTTTGTTACAAGAACGAAAACCCTGACTTCAGATATGAAGGAGTAGTTTGAACAAGTGAGTTTCAGCTGAGGAAATAACTGGCAGAAAAATAAGGAAGTAAATGACAGTCATCTGATAATGCTCTCCACTTACAAGCTTTACAAAAAATGTTAACCTGAAAAAAGCCTTGCATTTCACTTCCAGTTTTAAAAAGACTCTTAGTTATTACTATATAAGATTATAATAAATCCAAGTAAATATAAATTCTCTGTATAGTGGTGAGAATGTGATATTTGTAAGTAAAGTTCTAGAAATGAAAACTTAAAAGAGTGTGACATGAACACTGATTTGTTTCCTGATTTCATTTAATGAAGTATTTATTAGTCACTGTATATATTTAACTTTCTTCAGAGAGCACAAGAACAACCCACATAAAAAAAATCACCCAAATAGATAATATAATTTACTTCTTAATTTGTTTATGTTTATTTGCAGAGTAAAATACACCAGAGTATTTGTCACAACTGACACAGAGAGTCTATAATAATACCTCTATATAGTTGTTCAATACAACAGGTGAATAACAGGTGCCATAGTCAGTGTGTAAAGGACCGCCCCCATGGAGCGGCAATTGGTTGCTAGTCCATTTTCTTGTTATTGTTACTGGGTTACCTCCTCCTTCGACTCAGCAATTGGTTGCTGGGGTGACCCCCTGTCCCCTTATTGGTTAAAGCCAGTTATCAGCTCATCAAATTCAGTTGATTACTGGCTTTCTTAAAGGCTCTGGCGTTGTAGTTGAGGGTGGGGCAATTTCAGTAATTTCAGTTCAGTTCAGTTTCCTCGTCTGTAGACAGGTTTTTGTAAGGGTTCCTACTGTGCCCCAACTTGTATCTCCTAAATTTCTTTTTTCCTCCTGGCTTCTTCTCATTCTAGTTTAAGGAGGTCAGGCATGTTGTTTTTTTGTTATTTTTTAGGACAATTTGAGGGATTTTTGTTGCCTGAGGAGGAGTTGCGCTGGTAAACCCATGAGCCTGGCATGCTATGTCCATAATTCCAGAGCTGATGCAGTACGGCAGCTCCTCCTCTTTTTGGCACTCAGTGGGCCATGGAAGCCTCCCTTTGCTGATGTAACAGTTCTGATAGGGAGGCTTTCCCACCATCGGCCCACTTAATGAGCACCTAGGCTTTGCAGAGGCACTCTAAACGCTCCTCTGGGGCGGCGCTACACCTGTAGAGCATAGCAATCTGTTTAGACCCACCTCAGGTGGCAGCGCACATTAGGAATGGATAAAGGCTCTGCCTTTAGCAGCTTTGAGGTTGTTTTCTTTTATTTTCATAATTTGGTTTTTATCCATCACTCCCCTCATGTGCAGTAGAAGCATCTCTGCTACATTTATTCATCCCTAGGTATGGCATTCATTTGTTAAATGTTTTGGATTTTTCCCCATTGTGTTTTAGTTCCCGCTCCTCTCTGTGCACTTGAATCCATTAAAGAAGTGTAGTATTAAAAAGAACAATGGGTAAAGTTTAACATCAGTTTTGTGAAACTAGTAACATTTCTGCAGATATGTTAATCATGGCTAGTCATTACAGTACATCTGTGGATGATTGTGAGTGATTATGGGCTAAATGTAGATGGGACTGGGGATTTACTTGTGTGGGAACAAACTGCAAACCAATCAAATTCAAAGTGAGAACACAACTGAAAGTATGTTTGACAGAAAGCAAATCTGTTATTATGGGTACAGTGTAAGTTAGCTCAACTGAAATATAACCAAAAATTCTCCACACACTGCAGTAAAAAGAAATTAATTCTAGTATACAAAATACTCTTAATATAAAAATGAAAAATACAAATGTATAAAAATAGACCATTCTTTTCATGTGCTCTCTAGATAATGGTGATTGTTTTCTTTCCTATATGAGGTTCTGGGACATGGTGGCACCCAGGAACAACACCACCTCCACAGTCTTTTAGGTGGTGGTCTCTGAATCAGGACAACAGTTGTTCAACTTCCTTTCTGTGGGTGGACTCATCATCATTGGTTATGAGGCTGACTACAGTGATGTGATCAGCAAACTTGACTCAGAGACAGGGAATTGAAATAACACACATAATCACAATGAGATGAACAAACAGGGCTGTGTGATAAAAGAAGGCAGGTGATGATTATCATAAGAGCATGAAGACAGGCAGGGCAGGGACATGGAGACATATCATGAACAAAAACAAAGGCACATGGCACATGACGTGACTTGAGGAATGTCACAACACTCTATAATTTTTTTACTTAAAGCAAGAAAATTCAGTTGTCCTTGATTTGAACTTTTTAACTCATGGCCTTAAATTATTATAACAGTTTCTTGAGGAGAATGGGAGATGCTTCAGTGTAACTGAAGAACACACATGCTCACACCACCTGACACACTACACATTAGCACATTTTTAGAAACAGCTTTCATATTTGAAATGTTTGTTTTTATAAATTCATACTTTTTATATTTGTATTAGAAAAAATTCAAGCATTTGAAAAGAAAACTTTAAAGACCAATCAAAACTAGTTTTGCTATGTAAACATTTTGCACAAAATCTGTATTAAAACAAATATTTTATACTTTCCATACTTTCCATTTTCTCATTTTTTATTCAACTGTGTGATTCATAACTTTCTGATGAGTGACAGCTTCTCTTTCAAACGGAAACAGTTCAGTTTAGATTCAGTTACAAGCAAGGTGAAAAAAGCATCACACCAACTCAACAACATTGAACTGGTATACCTTCATGGCTATAATCAAAAGTCAATCCAAAATTCAAACATTCAAACTTAAATCATGACAGGCCCACAAAATACCCACAATGTTTTAGACTGAATGTGCAGGGCTAAACTGGTGTAGGCTTAGTGGGTGGAGCTAAACTGGTATGGGCTGAATGGGTGGGGATGAATTGTTCTTGGCCACTGATTTTTTCTTCAGAGCCCTGTTGAGTTACTTTAAACCTTATAATTATTCTTGTCATGAAGTTGCAAAACAGCATGCACTCAAAGCAAAGTATTCAGCCCATCATTCCACCAAACTATTCCACATATTCACACTATGCCTCTGATGAATACAATGTTTTAAAAATTATTTGCCATATAAATAGTTACAATTCACTTTAAAATAATTAAATAATTTTATGTTGTCATGCTTTAAGGTACAAGCCTAAAGTAGTCACATTAACTGATCAGCTGTCATACTTGTCTCATTTCCTCAAATAAGTTTTTAAATATTTTGACAACCCTAATCCATACACTAAATCAAGGTGTAAAAAGTTTTCCAGCAGTTTAAAACCAGCAGAATCACGTTTTGAGTAAAATAAATAAGCTTAAATTAATAGTTATTGTTAAAACCATTCACCCACTTTTGTTCTTTTCACCTTGATGTTCCTTTTGCTCAACTGTTAACCAGCACTCTTAAAAATAATAGTGCCAAAAAGATGAAAGAGCATCCATAAAACTAGGTTTCTAATGAAAATAGATGGAAAATAGATCTCACAAAATGAGAACCATTTAAGAACCATTACTTTTTAAAAGGGAATTCCATCATTGTTTCCAAAATGTCCACATAATTAAATGATTAAGATGTACATAAAGTAATTCAGACTGGTTTGATGTGAATTTCTCTCCATTCTAGAGAAACTTACAGAGTCAAAAAGTTTCAGAGTGATGGTGATATGAACCAGACATCTGAGAATTTAAGGTCTCTCAAAGCTATCTCACAACACTTTTTAAAATGAAGAAAATATGAATACCCTGTCTGAGGCTTTGTTTTATGAAACTTATAAGATTTTGGCCTAAAAATCAACTCATGATGCAGGGCATTGGAAGGTAAAATAGTTTGCAAAGAAAACTTTTTTCTGTCAGATTTAACACTATATTACTATTATTAAAATTATATATAAAGCTCAGGGTGTATGTAGGTGCACTGATGATTTGGGATAGTAAATAACAATAGCGAAAATTTCTGTTGTAGACATTGCGACGTATGGTTCTTATCACCATCACTGTAAAGAATGAGTGCAATGTTTCACAAATGTTGGATGCAGATATATAGAAATGTTCTTACACCACCACTATGACCCGAGGATCGCAAGTTCGAATCCCGGTCATGCTGTTTGCCATCAACAGCTGGGGCCTAAGAGAGCAAAAATTGACAGTGCTCTCTTTGGGTGGGTAGATGGTGCTCTCACTCTCCCTATCACTTTCACGTTACAATGTCCGCTGGCTCAGGAGTCTACTGATTGGTCCGATCGGAGCTGGGGACCCTGTGTGCCTTCCTCCGAGTGCTTTAGGCTCTCCAGTGACGGTGTATCACACGCAACGGAGGAGGCTTGTGCTTGCCTGCACCCTCCTAGAGTCAGGGACACTGCAAAGTGATGGGGAGAGGCCTAACGGAGGGGATAGGCTAATTGGCTACCACTACATTGGGAAGGGGATAAAAATGGGCAAAAACCTAGAATTAAAGAAAAAAAGAAAAAAAAAAAAGAAATGTTCTTACATCAAAATTAGATAAAAATGAATGCAATCAGTTTTTTTTAAAGAGTCTTTCCACATAGTAGATCTTGCCGGTGGATTTCATGCCACATGATGTAAATTTGGTGAGGCAGGAACCTGTGGACAAGGATCATTTCACGGTAATAGCAAGGGTCGTATGGGTCCAGTGCTTTTGATGGGATATGCAAGCCAGCAGTTCTTATGCCCATGTGGGAGCTAGGTTTTAATCCAGCTCTTTGCAGACACATTCCCATATAAACATCATCTATTGGCAGAATGGTAATAGAGTGAGACATGTTATAGATTGTTCTAGCCGCAAAGCGTGAAAGCAAAAATCCACCTCCTCCACAATATGGAGGATATGTATCAGATTCCTGCACTTGGACTGGGATGTAATATTTACTGGCCACTTCCCGGATTGGTCCAACATACTGGATGAGGTGTCCAACAAACAAGTGTTTACTTCCATCATTATCTCTCAGTCCTTGAAGATACACCACCATGTTGTCTGTGTTGGCAAAAATATCATCATCTCCATTGAGAAGGAAGTGGGCATTTGGGCACCATTTCTCCATCCATTCCAAGAAAAGGATCTGCTTGAGTGTAAGGTTGAAGAATGAATCATGGAAGTCCCATTGAAGAATATCCTGGTTTTCATGGTTTTCCACTTCCAGGAGCTTGTTCAGCCTCTGTTTCTCAAAGCCTTGTCCAGCAGTCCCAGATATAAATACAGTACGAATCCAAACACCATTCTGCAATCTTTCTGCAGCCCAGGTTTTCCGCAAAACTTCCCGTCTGTCATAGTTAGGTGGAGAACTTTTGATAACCAGCAAAAGAAATACATCTGCAGAATTCTCTGGACCACCACACTTATCAGGAATATTGAGCAACATTGGGAAATGCCGACAGTGCCGATAAAATAGAAAGTCCTGAATGTGACCAGGCAATTTGGAAAATCCTTCAACATTGGAAGCAGACAAATTCCGTTCACATTTGGGAAGTAATCTTGGTAACATAAGTGGTGTTGTAGCATCGATATTTTGATAAAATTTTTCTCCTGATTCTGATAGTTCCTCTTCCTGGTTGTCCTGGATGTTTGTTGACAACAAAATGATCAAACAAAAAGCAGCAACAATGAACAGAAAAATTGTCTCCAGCGTAATCCTCCTCCATATTCTGGTCTCTATATAAAGAACAATTAAAATATTTTTTTAAAGAAAATATTTTTTCTTTTATAAAGTAAATGTTATGCAGCAAAAACATGACATGAGTTGAATTGATAAAAATAAAACTGATACGAGATTGTAAATTTTTAAAAAGTTTTTACACTGAAATAATGACTTTAATTGAGAAACTACTTCAGATTTGAGGTTAAATTGGACTATATAAAAATAATTGAAAACTTAAAATAAAAACTGAAAATAATGGATTATTATCTCAGAATATTAAATGTCTTTCTTAAAATTTAGAATTTTAGTTAGATGTGAATCACAGTTTTATGAAATCAGGCCATTGTTTTTGGATAATAAATGTAAATTCAGAAAACGTTTTCTCTGATCAGTCTACCAAAAAACAATTCAATTCATTTGCAAACCCCATTCACATGTATCTCTATGAAGCCACACTGTTGTAAGTAGTACAGACTGAGGCCTGGCATTGCCCTGCTGAATTATACATAGAGTTCCTGGTAAAAATGTTGCTTTGATGGGAGCAAATATCTCTCACAAATACAAATATAAGCCTCCGCATCAATGGTACCTTCAATTGCATGCCGATCACCCATTTCACTGACACAGAACATGTTTCCACTGTCTCAGATGACTTTGGGCCCTGATAACTCACCAGCATGTATATACAAAATTAATATGTCTCCCTCTTTGCATAATACAGTTTCAGGTTGCATTTCTTTATGCAGCAGTGGACTGTGCAAAGTGACAATGGTTTTGACAAAATGACAAAGTGCTCCTGAGCCAATGTGACTATGTCCATCATGATAGCATAATGAATTCTCAAACAATAATACCTGAAGGCTCAATGGTCACACCCATTCAGCAGCGGATTCCCCCTTAGACTTTGGCCACCCAGATTTCCCCTGACTCCCTGAATCTTTTCACAATATTATAAAATGTAGATGGTGAAAGATCTAAATTCTTTTAAATCTTGGACAGACAAACTTCATTACTGAACTGGCTGGCAATTGTCTCACCACATCTTCCACAAAGTGTTGAACTACAACCCATTCATGTTTGCAACATCTAAGACTTTAGTAGGTGCTCTTTTTATACTTGGTTTTGATGGCCCCATCTGTTTCCTGTTACCAGTTAAACTGCTAACTGTGAAACCTTTTGGTTTGTCACTTTTATTTTGACTCTGGCCCCACTTTTAGATTGTGTTAGAGGCATCACTGTTATTTATTTATTTAATGTATAACACATACAATTATCTTCATTATTGAAAACACTGAAAATATTTTCTTTGTCCTTTTGTAATTAAATTACAGATTATTATTTATTGCATGTTTGAAAGTGTCCCAAGTTTTCTGGCAATGTAAATGAAAAATGTCAAACTGCCCATGAGCATATCAGAGAAGAGAGTGGCAATAAAACATCATAAGAAGATGAAGAACTACTGAGACAAATTAAGGTTCAGGTGGAACAGCTCATTTGCCTCTGGCCAATCTCGGGCGGCAAATAAATAAATAAATAAAATAATTTGAAAATAGATAAAGACAAGGCTGTAGTACTTGATTTGAAGTGTTTTTCCTAATACCATGGACTCAACTGTAATCATGTAATCGCTTGTCACAGACTTGATAACTTAATCTCATTAGAAATATTTGTGACTCTGATTAATGAAAAGTCTTTGACTGTCAGGTTATTTTGACATAATAAATTCAATTTTAAACATTACAAAGAATGGCAAAGCTAATGTTTATAATATATACTAGAACCCAATAACTCTTTTATTTCAATAAAAAATACATAATCAACACTTCTTTCAACCTACTCAAACCATTTTCAGCCCTAAATTAAGGTTTGACAGACCTGATTTTGACAGCAACAAATGGGGTATCTAGGTGACTACTGAGTTCTAGTTTCTGTTAGAATTGTTTGCTAACCTAAACTACAGTTGCAAAATCTGATGTAAGCCAAGGTTTTTTTTTGGGGTAACTTATTCATAAAGTTTAACAGGTTTCCATTACATCATCACTTCTGCTACCTGTAGTCTGGACTTTGACCATCCACTACGTAAAATAATCAGAACAATCAGTCTAATGTGGAAAGTTTGGAGGCTCTACAGTGAGTGGTGAATTGTGAATTACACTGAAGTCCTGATTTGGTTATTACTTTAATTACTTAACTAATTTTAATAGAAGTATGAAAATGATAACATAAAATATCTAATAGAACAGTATTCTGTCTAACCGTATTCTATCTGTTAATTTTAATACAATCTGGACTTTAACCCAGAAACATAACAACATTTAAGTTACAATGTTATAATTACAGCAATCAGTAACAATATTAAATCTACATAATTTTTCTTGTACTACTCCCATGTCCAAAAAGTTGGGATAATGAAATTGAGGAATTATATGTATATATAAGTCTTCAGAAGTTTATATGGGATTGGATTCACCATTCTGTACAAGGCTCTGTGATCAAAAAATGTCAAGAATTATATGTCCCATTGTAAAATATCAAAAAACATGGGGATTTCATTATGTTACTTATTATAATTAAAGGATTAAGAGAATCTCGAGAGAAATCTCTGTATGTGAGGGCAGGGGCGTAGCAGCAAATTCAGGGCCCTGTACACTGTCAATGACAGTGGGCCCCTATAAATGCCAGTAAACAAGGCACATGAGCAAAAAAAAAGGGGGGTATTTATTTAAATAAAAAAGCATAAATAAGGTTTTAAGCTACAAACAGATCAGATTATGTTGATGTAGGCTATTTACATGTTGATATATGCGGCAGAAATATTGCTGGATGGATCATTTATTAAGTCTCAGCACAGAGTTTCACTTTTAGCTCTGCTGTGTTAGTAGACAATAGGCTTTAGCACACGCACTGAACCAAAAGACTAACTTACTTTAAACTTACGGTAAACATCTCGTATTTAGGCAGCAATTCTACCAGTCAGCAGTTAACCAGCTAGCTAGCTAGCTCTCTTGCTCTCTCTCCTGTTTGTTGCTGAAACTGGTTAAAGTTGATAACTAACGTTAGCGGCTCATAATTGTCTTTATACTTACAGCCGCAAGCACCTTGGTTGGCAACTAACTAAACTAACGACTTCACGTGAGCCTACCAAAATCAGCAGCAGCTGTCTGGAGTGGACTACTTTAACTTTAATTGGACTTTGCATAATAAGAAAACTATGTTCACCTTTGGGAAAGAAAGCCGTCAACAGCTGTCTCCCCTCTTTCTGCCTTCTTTCTTTTTCTTTCTTCTTTTGAAATCCTGATTTCTGCTTTTTGGGCATGTTCTGTAGAAACCAGGTCATTCAATCACTCCCTGACGTTACACTTGTTGTTAGTCACTGTTGGGCGGACTAAACCATTTTGAGCCTCCAAGAGGGGGCCCCAGAATGTCCAATATGTTGAGAGGACTATGACTAAAGTTCTTTCCCTCAGTTGATATTATCAGTTTATTTGAAATATGAATGAATAAATAATTAATTTGAGGGCCCAATTCATTCAAAATAAAAACATTATTATAAAAAACAAACAAAAAATATTTTTATGGGCCCCTCTCCCTACTCGGGCCCTGGGTAGTCAGGTCCACTTTTCCCCCCACTACCACACCCATGTGTGAGGGACAAGGCCAAAACCAGTATTGGATTACAATGATTGTTGGGCTCTCTAATGGGACTTAATTAAAAACAGACATGAATCTGTTGAAAAAATCATTGCCTGGGCTCAGGAACTCAAGTATCAACATCAACTATGGATGACTCCAGATAGAATTTGTGTTAACGGCACTATTTTTTTAATCATGTTAAATTGAGATTGCATTAATACATATCCATAAACAACAACTTTTCTGGATTTTAGCTCTGCTTAAGATGGACTACAGCCAGACAAAGTGGCAAAGGGTCTTGTGGTGTGCCCATTCCAAGATGAAAATGTTTTGAAAGTCCTGGATGCTACATCCTGCAGGCAAAACCAAAGCGTGACCATCTGTCATGTTATCATCACACAGTGAGATGACATTGGACTGCATTAGTGTGCATGGCAAGGGCACTTGCACATCTTTTAATATGATATATACAGGTTTTGGAGAATTACATGCTGCTATCCAAATTTTTTTTTCAAGAGGCCTTCTGTATTTCAGTTAGAGAATGCCAAACCAAATTCTGCACATATTGCAACCACTTGGCTCCACAGTAAAAAGAAAAAAAAAACTCTTGTGTGTTAAACTGGCCTGACTGCAGTTCAGATCTGTTATTCACTGACAAAATTGGGCAAATTATGAAACAAAAAATACAACGGGAACCCTAAACTGTTGAGCTGCTGAAATCCTACAGTACATTAATCAACATTAATGAAATTACAGACTTACACAGTGTTGTTAAAAGATTATACAAAACAGTGGCAAACATAAAGCTGTCCTAACCTTCTGAAATTTCTTGCTGGCATCAAATTTAAAATGTGCATTTGGGGCCATGTCATGCCTTCCCCTCCTGTCAGATAGTTCTGGATTTTATCGCCATCTTGTGGTCATGTTATGTCTTGCACTTTTGTTTTTGGATTCATGTCACTTTCTGTTGTGTCGTCATTCCTTGTCTATTAGTCCCAGGTGTTTCTTGTTTTAGTCATTAGTCCTTGTCTTTATAAGCTCTGTTTGTTCATTTTGTAAGTACACGTCATGTTATTCTCGTTTGGTTTATTGTCTGCTCTCCTTTTCTGATGTTTTCTCTGTCTTAGTGTTTATATTAGTTTTCAGTTTGTTAGTTTATGTAATAAATTTCATCTTTGTCAAACTCTCTGCACGTGCATCCGATTCCTTAGTTCATCTTAGTTCACTTAAAAGTACTTTATCAGTCAGCAACACCCAGCCTTACATATTCAACCGTCTTTGCTGTTCGGATACTTGTTGAATTAACTTATTCATGTTCTGAGACAATTCATGTAGCATTTGTTTTTGTTCTGCCTTGTCGTGCTTTGCTGCCTTTGAAGTCTGTTCACTGTTGTTTCTACTACTCACACAGTAAAAGAGTTTTTATTGAATTCGTAAGTGTTTGCTCATTCAATTCTAACTCGTTCTGACCAAATACTTTGCCAAATCAAAATGCAAGCAGTGCCTTTCAATCCCATGCAAAAGGCAGTGGCTTCACAAGGTGAGTTATTGGGATAGCATCAACAAATGCCACAGTTCCCTGTGCCTTGCCGAGCCATTTATTATTCTTGTTTTGATGTTTCTGTGTGTATTGATCCTTTCACTCTGGTTTCTCAAATGTTTCAGTCCTTGCCCTTTCTAGTTCCGGTTATTTAGATTGATTCTGGTTTTGATCCGTGTCTGTACTTTCGACAATGTTTATTGTCTTAGCTCTGATTGTAGCATTTGCTTATGTTCTGCCTTGTCCTACTTTGCTGCCTTTGAAGTCTGTTCACTGCATTGTTTTTGATTCCACTTCTCACACAGTAAGTTTTTATTGAATTCGCAGGTGTTTGCTCATTCAAGTGTAACTCGTTCTGACAGGCCCCAAGTGGCTCAGCAGTCTAAGGAGCACACACTTTGGGTTGGTAAATTGGCTACCACTAAAATGGGGGGGGACTGGGTTAAAATTAAATAAAAAATCTATATATGTGCATATATTTCTGCAAACATATTTTTACAATGTCTTGTGAAATTGGGTTGCAGACACTATTTTATCAGCTCCACTTATCGTGTAGGTGAACTTTGTAGTGTTTATTATACCTGTAGTAGATCTGCTTCTAGGCATACTTTAATAGCCACTTTTCACCCTGTTCTTTAATATTCAGGACCTCCATGGGACCATCACAGAGCAGATTTTATTTGGGAGGTGGGCCATTCTCAGCCCTTGCAGTGACACTGAATTTATGGTGGTGTTAAGTCGTCCTAATAGCACATCAGTGTAGCCTACATTACATAGGTTACAGGTTATGTAACGTGCATAAGGAAATTACGTGAACATGTATACTAAAATTTCAATGTCTACAGAACTGTCAAAACTGTATGAATTCACTGATACCTGCTTACAGCTAAGAATGTGTAGAATTCAGTAAATAAATAGAAAGTGTGCACTAAGGTGTGCAGAAACGACACATATTTCACTTAGCAAATTACTCTGAAATTCAATCAATAATACATGTAATTTGACTTGTAATATATCTAATACATGTACTTTTTAACTTTTACATATGTCCATATACTAATACATATACATTATTGTGTGAATGTAATAATATTCATTCAGTTGCCTTAAACTCATGAAAATACAGGTTAAATAAAGCGTTCTTTGAGTAATCCCATAGAACCACATGTATTCTTCTAAAACAATCTTTTAATGCATTTTTGTTTAATTTTTGGCAAGTGCAATGTGTGACTGTTTAAAATAACTTTTACATTATGCTGAGGTTCTAAAAGGTTTATATGATCTTCAGATTCATACATTTCAAATTGAAACGTGATTGAACCAAATGTGAACCAAAAGTGTTCATTCTGTACTTTTGTTCAAAGAACCATTTTCAGTTTGAGATTTGAAATTTGAGATTTATTTGTTTAGTTAAACAGGGACAATAAACATTAATCAACATCACTATTTCATAATGTAAATGTGCCAGATTTAGCCAAATGGCTAATTTTCATCTGCTGTCCCTGGGCAGGTTGATGTTACAAAAATAAAAAAATAAAAAATTAATACAACATTAAAATAGATCTGAGTGCTCAATAACCATGCCTTCAGACGTTTTGAGAACAAACCAACAGCTGTCACCCCTTTTACTTTAGCTGGAAGAAGGTTCCAGTCATGTGATGCTCGAAAGGAAAAGGCAGTCTGGCCAAAAACTTTTCCTTAGTGGTATAGTGCAGTCACCTCTTGTGGTAGGCCTAGTGACTTTACAAACATATTCTTCTAAGACTGGAGGTGCCAAACCATTATTTTTTTTTTTATGTAAATGTATATAAATAAAGTTAATATAAAGCTATTTTTCATTTGAAAGAGAAATTGGGACACTTTCTAAAAACACAATGCTATAAAATGTTTAACAGGTGAGGTCATAAAGACCTTCCACTAAAGGCTTAGTCATGCCAGCAAGAATGGGTCATGGTTCACCACTCCCATCCAAACTTGGCGAGACAACGTTCAGTCAGTTCTAAGGCAATGTTTATCAGTGCAACATTTAGGATTTAGGCCTTTCAACATTTACAGTTCAAAATATCAAAAGATTTATGGTGTCATTGTGAGAAGGGCATGTACAACCACTGGTGAATGCCCATCAAATATTGTTTGAGAAAGTAGGTCTCCCACTGCATATGGAAATGCAACCTGAAGCCATATTTCAATTTTATGTGGAAGCACCTGCCAGTTTTATGGCCTAAAGTAATCTTAGAAGTCAGAGCATGTGATCTGTGCTCAGACAAGTCCACATTTCAGCTTGTTTTTTGGAACAATGTACATAAAAATATGTTTGCCAAAGATGAAAAAGATCATCCAGAGTGCAAAAACCAGCATGTGTAATGGTATTGGAGAATATAAGTACCCCAGTATTGGTGCCCTACATATATGTAAATGTACTATTGATGCAATGGCTTACAGTGGGGGAAATAAGTATCTGATACACTGCCGGTTTTCCATCTACAAAGAATGAAGAGGTCTGTCATTTTTATTGTAGGTACACTTCAACTGAGACAATTTTTAAAAATCCAGAAAAAAGCATTGTGATTTTTAAATAATTTGCATGAAAATTATTTGATCACCTACCAACCAGTTTTGGCTCTTACATACCTGTTAATGTTTCTTTAAGGAGCTCTCCTATTCTGCACTCATTACCTGTATTAATTGCACCTGTTTGAACTTGTTAGCTGTATAAAAGACACCTGTCCACACAATCACAATCCAACCTCTCCAAAATGGCCAAGACCAAAGAGTGTCTAAGTGAAACAACATAATTGGGTTCTGCAAAGGAGACAGGATGATTGCACCATTTTGAAGGGAGGATAGATCGGGTCATGTATCGTGAGACTTTGGTCAACAACCTCCTTCCCTCAGTAAAAGCATTAAAGATGGGTCGTGGATGCGTCTTCCAGCATGACAATGACCCCATATACAAAGCCAGGACAATTAAAGAGTGGCTCTGTAAGAAGCATTTCAAGATCCTGGAGTGGCCTAGCCAGTCTCCAGACCTGAACCCAATAGAAAGTTCTTGGGAGGAGTTGAAACTAATTATTTCCCAGAGACGACTCTAAAACCTAGAAGATCTGCAGAAGATCTGTATGGAGGAGTGGGCCAAAATCACTGCTGCAGTGTTTGCAAACTTGGTCAAAAACTAGAGGAAATATCTGACCTCTGTAATGGCAAACAAAGGTTTCTGTACCAAATAAGTTCTGTTTTCCTATTTTTATCAAATTCATATTTTTGGATTTTTTTAGATTCTCTCTCACAGTTGAAGTGTACCTGTGATACAAATTACAGACCTTTCCATTCTTTGTAGGTGGGGAAAACATGCAAAATTGGCAGTATATCAAAATTATTTTTTAATATATTTATTATATATTATTTTCCCTACTGTATATTGGTATTTTGAAGAGACATTCTGTATGCTGCTGTCATTGTGACATATTTTCTGAGGAATTCAATGTATATTTCAGCAGAACAATTCCAGGCTGCATTCTACACAAGTTAACAGTGTGGCTTCATGTCTATGCAGAGTGCATGTTTTTTTTTACATTAACATGTACACCGTGTACACCAGGGGAAATTCTGTGACTTGTTTCTGCTCTCAAATGCTGACCAGAAATCATCACTCTTCACATATATATATACAGTTTCTGACAAAGGTATGCCCCTCACATTTCTGCAAATATGTGATTATATATTTTCATAGGACAACACTACAGAAATGTAACTTGGGTATAACTTATGTAAATTGGATATAACTGTACATAGCAGTATAGAATTCTATCTGTCTTCTAAACATAACTCAAAACACAGCCATTAATGTTCAGATAGTTGCAACACAACTGAGTACACATCATAGTGTTATGTGGAAAGAAATGTATGTGGACCAGAAGTTATTAAGAAGTAATTTGCTTATATAAAAAACAATGGGGAAAAAGTGTTCTGAAGCAGAAGTGGAGAGTACTCACTGCAGAGCTGCTGAAACATTTCTATGATCTGCTGATGTCACCTACAATATAGAAAGAAGCAAGTTCAACAAATACAACTGCACTTGTGATATGAAAGGTGCTAAAATGAGTTATTTAGAGCGATACCCAAAGATGAACCTTTCCATTTTTAAAGGAATTATTTACTTAAAAATCACATTTACATAATTGTCTACTTAATCTACATGTAGTCAATCAGCCAAGATATGTTTGGAATCCTGATTTTGCTTCTTTAGTTTAGACCTGAAGCTGTGAGGCTAATATTGCTAACAAATATCAGAACTTAAAATAGTAACAAACTATACCAAGATCTTAAGTATGGTCTCACAAACTAGTGGACTTTGATAGAAACAACTAGGTTATTTATGTGCTTATTGAGTTCTAGTGTAGAATCATTTTGTTAAATGGATTGAAGGATCCTCCAAATAATGTTCTTGGAAAAATGTTTAAACTTGTGTACAAATTATATATATATTAGGGTGTTTTTTATTAATTTTTTATTAATAAAATAAATATATATTTTTATTAATATACATTTATATTAATAGTTTATATTTCATATATTAAAATGGTCAATGCAAGCAAATTTTCTGATATAAGCAAATATTACAAGTTTATACATACTTCATAACAAAAAATACAGATACCAACAACAAACCATTTTATTACCAACTAAACTACCCAGTAGTGCTGCAATGCTCACTATGACTGACTGAATATGTGAGATATTATAGCATTAAAAACACTTGATCTTCAATTCAAAATGTGCAATGCAATGAATATTTAATAGCAAAGTACAAAAACAGAATAAGTAAGTAAATGTTGAGGTTACAGTAAGTAAATAAAACAAGCAGTATTGTTTACAGTCATTGACCGTCTGTTAGTAAAAGTTGCATTTACAATAAATTAGATTTCATTTGATTGAGCAGAACCCCAAATTCCAACCTATCTTGATAAAAAAATTACGCTTTTACTTTTCCACAGCAGTAGCATCAAATGAAATGGCAGGAGGAAAAGAAAATTAATGCGTACCCTGGACCATCCTTTATATATATATATATATATATATATAATAAAGAGATTAAGATAAAAAACACAGACAGAACAGAATAAAACTATAGCAGAATAAGACAAAGCTAAAACGGAAAATCAACACATCTCGGCAACTTAAACTGATCTTAATTATGTCTGTATGAATATAATGTCTGTATCGTTCGAGTCTACTAAACCATATCTATAACTAATAAAATTAGATTTTATTACTCATCATTAAAAAAAATTTTCTTATGACTCCTGATTTTTCAGTAAGACAATACAAAAATATAATGTGCTTGTGAAAAGTATGAAAATGACAAACAATTGAAAAAGTCATTTGTTCACAGCTCAACAGTCACCTAGACTGACTATCCCTAGGCTGTACATTCCATTGCTTTTAAACAACCAGAACAAGTTCTGTGACATTTTTCACAAACAAACCCAGATGAAGAAGAATCTCTGTACAGAATAGAAAAGCTTGTATTTCCTGGTTTTAAATTGCTTTGTTGTAGACCAAAAGCATCCCAAAAGAGTTGAATAGACCCACACAAATTTTACCTTCTGTGCTGAGAAATGCTGAATGTTCAAAGAAGTTTTGTGGCAGTTCTAGAAGTTACTCAGTACCTAAGTATTGTTTTGAGCTGTTACATTGGCACTTCGAAAAAAGTTGTTTCTTCAACAGTTACTTTCACTTTTACTGCACTTATTATTTCACATTGTTTCAAAAAGAACAAAATGTTTTTTTTTTTGTATTATTCTCTACAGCATTTTGACTAGAATGATAAATAAACCATATTACTTTAACCACAAACAGACTCAGTAGAAGTATTTTACTCACTACTAATTTTTTTTTCACTAGTATTTTACTAGTATTATAATTTTGTGGAAGTTAAAGTACATTACTCTACTAATTTACTTCAGTAACAGTTAAAGAACATTACACATTAATATACTTGAGTAGATGTAAAAGTACATTACTCACCAATACACTCCAGACAAAAATCAGAAGCCTGGACTAAAAATGTAACTACATTTTAAATTCATTAAAAAGTATCTTACCTTCGCCTAAACTCAATCCACTGAAACATTGATTCATAATCCACAATAAAATTGTTCCTTACACATCTGAGAGTGAGTGTGCTGTAATCACTTGCTCACTTCTGTTTTATGCACTGAGGGGAGGAGTGTGTGTTTGTGAATATGAGAGAGAGAGAGAGAGAGAGAGAGAGAGAGAGATCACCTGGAAACACACACACACACACACACACACACACACACACACATTAACACACACAGTCTTATGTCTTATGAGGACCTCCCTCCTTAAATCAGTTTGTGAAGAGTGGTTCAAGAGGATCTGCCCTTCCAGAATGCATCTGCCAGACCCAGATAGCCATAGGGGAGTATGGGTAATTTTTTTATTCTTCTTTATTTCCTGTTTAGAGGGCTTCAGGAGAAGCCTACAGGGGAGGGCCCTCAGACGAGTAGCTATGCTGCTGGGGTGAGCACTTTACCCCTGTGGGTTCATCTCACTGACAACTGCTTTTAAGCTGCAGCTGACAGTGCTCTAATACTGAAGGGGATGCTCCCTCATTATTGGCTGCTGGCCTTAGGGAGTGTGTCCCTTCTCTCACATTCATTAGTTTGTGACTGGTTTTCTTAAGAGCTCACACGTTGTTCGTCAGATGCTAAGCCATTATGGTCTGTTCTGAACAAGGACTGCAAAAACTATGGACAGCCAGTCCTCTCAAAAAGTGAGGCAGACACAGGTCCAGTGCGCCTGGATAACTGGTAACAATATGATGTGTAGCTCCACCCTTTCCTGTGTTTTCAACATCCCTTTTTCATTGCAGTTTTTTTTTTTTTTGTAATCAGTGTCTGATTACAACAGTTAGTTTTCCATGTGCTAATATTGGGACAATTTTATTTTCCTTGCAGAAATTAGTGTATAAAAAGTAATTCTACTGAATTGTAAGAAGGCATGTCTGTATAGCCTTTGATAGAAGACACCACTGAAGCCAGAGCTGCCACATTCCTGGTTTTCCTGCCACAACGTACTAGTTTGAAAATGTCTATATGTGTTTTTGGTGCTACACTGTAAAAGGTAACACCAAACTTACTCAAATAAAACTAGTGTAGTTTATTTATTTCATACTCCCCTAGTGATTTTACTCATGTAATTTTAGTAAGTTTCTCGTTTTGTATGAAAACCTTCCGAAATGAAATATACTTGAGTACCCTACACTATATATTTTCGAGTTCTGCACTGCGCATGCACCGAGGAGCTGGACGGGAGAACTTTCCAGACCTACACATCAGACGAAGACCTTCTGAACATTAGCTAGGCAAGTTCAACTTTAATACCAATTATTGTTTGTTTGCTATGGTTCAGTAAGTCATTATTACATTTCCCCAGAACATATGTTCTGTTAATAGTGATAACTGCTGTCTATTAAGTAGAAATACGTGAGAGTAAGTTTTAATTGCTTTTCCGCTGTTTGGCTAAGATCAAGTGTAGTATCTACATTCATTGACTTTTCAGGGGTGATCCTACAGCTTGGTGTCAGAGGAAAGAGAAGAGAACCACCCCTGAAGATCTCACTGAAGATTTGGGTATCACCCCTGAGGACTTATTTGAGCAAACTTCCCCGAAGATCTCAGCGAAAGGGACCGGCATTGCCAAAGGAGGATTCGTCGTGCTTGGGCTTTTAGTCAGGTTGGAAGCCCCCAGGATATCCCCTCCTCTGGGACCCGATGCCAGGGAAGGTGGAGGCCTGCCCCGCACCCTACGTTTTCTTTTTAAAAAATTTAATTGGCCTAAGTGTGTAATTTATTTATTTTATTTTTGGGTATCTTTATGTATTTTGGCGTCGTCACTCTGTGGATAGAAGGGGGGTTTGGGGTGACGTTACGCACCGGAGAATGTAAAATTTGCATAAGTTGTGTGTTTTCTTAAATGTTTGTGTCTGTGTTTTTGAGTTTTAATGTTCTATGAGACTTTTTATAATGTTCTGTTCTGTTCTTCATGTTAGAGGCATTTATTCAAGTACTTACCCATTTACCGTAGTTGTGTTGTGTTAGCATATTAGAGTCATTCTCCCGGAAAATTGAGGTAAGTGTAAAATACTTGTGTGTGCAGTATAACTTTATGAAAGAGTAATAAAGAAGTCTCTTTTTTTTTTTTTACTGCATCATGAGTTTCTCTAGCCTACTTTCTATCTCACCCACGCTGAAGTATTTAGATAGGCTGAGGTGTTGTGACAGTTGTGTTTTAATTACAAGACATTAAGAAAACCTAACTTGAAAATAATAGTAATACAAACTGGATTCCAAAAAAGTTGGGACACTAAACAAATTGTGAATAAAAACTGAATGCAATGATGTGGAGGTGCCAACATCTAATA
>BRDA01012788.1:24692-54061 GCA_036984385.1 Crenuchus spilurus | reverse complement strand
TGACAACTAGAGCTTCCACATAACCTGCTAATCTACACACACACACACACACACA
Source organism: Crenuchus spilurus (assembly GCA_036984385.1). Taxonomy (NCBI): domain Eukaryota; kingdom Metazoa; phylum Chordata; class Actinopteri; order Characiformes; family Crenuchidae; genus Crenuchus; species Crenuchus spilurus. The sequence continues at coordinate 54,006 of BRDA01012788.1, read as the reverse complement.
CACACAATGACATCAGTGATTTAAATAGCATTAAATTATGCGCAGATGCACATATAAAATCCTTTTTTTGCAACGTTAGTCCTGTTCAGCCTCCTGGTTATTATGAATAAAATCTAAAATCAATATCAGATAAACAGATATATTACTAATGCATAATTACAGTAATACTAACTGCTCTCACAATACAAGTCTGGATTATAAATAAAGATATGGAAATTTCTCCCCAGAATCATATTTACATATTTCTCCACTTAACCTCAGATGTAGGGTTTTTGCCTCTTTAGTTTTGAACTGATGCTGCAAGAGGCTAAAATTGCTAACAAACAGGAAGTCAATAGTCACCTAAATAGCTCAGTTGATTCAAGGTCTCACAGACTGGTTAGTGTGTTTTTGGAGACAATCACACTTATTGTGAACTATAAACATGAATAAAATGTCACCATGACAGACACTTCAGACAGCAGCAGGGCTGGTAGAAGACTGACCATAGATTTATGATGCAATCTGGCCCAACTCTATTACCCCAGAGTTAAATCTGTGTTAAACTACGGCTGTGTTCTGGCACCCAGATTGAGACAAAGTCATCACCATCATTCCACAGCAGTATACGGCCTAATGTTAGTAGTAAGTGTGGGCCAGAACCAGACCATCTGCTATTTCTATCAGGGTAGAAGTACAATGTAGATATACTGACCCAAGTCCAGCCAAGTCAGACACCAGGTTCCCCAAAGCAGCCGCTGCAAACACACAACACTGTTAGAACCTGCATGTGTACATACCAGGACCAGAGACAGAACCGGTGCAGGGGAGGGGAGCAGCTTTCTCAAAGATCAAATCCTTTACACAGAGTTCGATTTTAAGTCAAAAAGTCTGTGATTTGAGGAGATACATCAGCTTTTGAATTTTAATTTATTACAGTGTAGATTTAAAAAGTTTAAAAGTGTTAAAAACAATATTTAGTGCACTAATTTCCATCTCCAGATGTTCAGATTTACATTTTGATTTCAGATTGTTATGTATATACAATGTACATACACTACTACCAGAATATAAGGTGTACCACGAAATATGTCTTCAATCTGAAATGAAGATTTATTTCAGTCTGCAATCATGAAATTGAGTTCAGTATTAGATTTGATATAGATTTGGATTTAGACTTGAACGTCATCCATGTAGTAAGTGATTTGTTCACTCAGATTAACTCAGAAAATCTCATTTTCACACATGAACTTTTGACGGTGTTGTTGCACCTCTGTCAGAAATGTATCAGTACAGCCTGGAGAAGTACGACACTACAGAAACTTACAGGTAGTGATTGGATGATTCTGTTCATAATAAAAAGGCCCCATCTTTATATTTGCATTCAGACTAGTGCTGGGCGATAAAACGATAACGATATGTATCGCAATAGACACGTAATCAATATCAATAGAAAATGAGCTTGATAGAACGTTCGATATATATTTTTTTCATTGGAATAAACCAGAGCAAAGATTCCGCTTTAAATGCACCCGCTTGTGAAGCAAGATTGGTTGGTCGGTCCTCTGGTGCCTAGCAACGTATGGAGTGACACGCTAATAGCCAATCACGGAGCACTATCAAGCTTGATTGTGCCACCTCGTTATCTCATGCACGCCCTGTTTGTGTAACTTGAACCGGCATCGTGTGAGACGCATGGTGAAAAGTGGAATAGCAGCGCGACAAAATTGTGAATAAAAAAGGAAAGGCCAGCTCACCAGTATGGCAGTTTTTCAGATTTTTTCAGTCGGACCGTACTCGGACCAACGTTGTCTGCAAATTGTGCAGGACTGTTGTCCGCATCAAGACCAGCAATACGACTAACTTGTTTTACCACCTTAGCCGGCTCTAATTGAGGACAAAATGGTGTGCATCACTACAGACAGTGTGGCCAATATAGTGAAGGCGACATCACTAAATGACTGCAGTGTTTTGGCTATCGTTTGCACTCTGCTGTTAGTGAGTAGAATTGTCATTTTGATGATAATTATCCATTATTGGTTCCTATTTATTATCCAATGTTTATTTGAAATGCTATAGTACTAATAATAACAACAACAAAAACTATTACTACTACTAATAATAATAATAATAATAATGCTGATTATCATTATAATAATAATAATGCTGATCATTGTAATAATAATAATTAATAATAATAATAATTAATAATAATAATAATAATAATAATAATGCTGATCATTGTAATAATAATAATAATAATAATAATAAATAATAATAATAAATAATAATCATTTTTATTATAATTATTATTAGTAGGCGAATAACTTCCTTGTAAACTTCCTAGCACTAAAGCAACTCCTAGCACTAAGGGCAAGGATATTTTTTTATGGTTCACAATGGTTGTGTTGCCATTTCTGAGGAAGGTTAAATTTGAAATAAAATGTTTAAATGTAGCATATTTTTCTCATAGTCCTTATTTTAAATATGTTAAAAAAATTCAATAATTATCGATATCGACCGATATGAAGTACTTATATCGTGATAGAGTTTTTAGCCATATCGCCCAGCCCTAATTCAGACTAAAGACAAGTTTATCACAACCTGGAAGTAGCTACAGCTGCCAGCCTTTTGTACATTTCTAGGCTGTATGGTTACCATTTTGACAAAGGTGCAACAATACTGTCAAAAGTTCACTTAACAGAACTTGTGCGAGTTAATCTGAATGAATGAATCATATATGACATGGTTAAAGTACAAATCTAACTGCGGGCTTTCATGTTCACAAACTGGAATACATCTACAGCTCAGACTTTAGAGAAAAATACAGACTTCATGACACATTAATACAAGAGTCTGGAATCAGTTCCGCCTGGACTGCCAACCTGCAGATATAAATGAGTGATCTAAATGAAAAATAGCAAAAAAAGTGACAGGTTTTAGCTTAAATTCCATGTTAAGGCTCAGACTTCTAAGAGAAAGCTTCTTTTGGCAAATTTTATTCTTCAGGTGCCTTCAAATCACAATTCACAAATATCACACATCACGTTCCATACCTTCATACCTCATCAAATGGTGTTTTTCTTAACGATGAGGTTATGAGCATCAAATCTACATACAATTCAAATGTCTGCATTACCTGCCATGGTTGATATTCCAAACGTCACACCAATGGACAGCTCAATCTGTGTTCCCTGTCAGTAGACACAAACATTAATGTCAGGAAGAAAAGCTCCCTGCAAAACAATACAGCAGTCACACTAGCCCTGATATGTGACTATAAAACACACCAACATCTTTAATTCACTGTAAACCCTATTTCCATAAAAGTTGGGACACTTTCTAAAAATGGAAATCTGTCATTTAAAACGACAAAAAGACAAAAGATTTTCAATGACAAACTTAATTCTAATTGTTAAACAGATTTAGAAACACATGTCGGCAACACACTCAAAGTAGGGAAAGAGGCATGTTGACCACTGCGATACATCACCTTTCCTTTTAATTCTACTTTTTAATCGTTTGGGAATTGATGATAATTGTAAGTGGAATTTTTGCCTATTCTTAAATCAGTCCGTGGTCACTGTTGTCCAATTCTCAATCAATTAATCAATCAAATTTATTTATAAAGAACTTTTTACAACTGATGTCACAAAGCAGCTTTACAGGGTTAGTAATAACAGACATCAAATCATTAATCCTTAATCCCCGGTGAGCAAGCCAACGGCGACAGTGGCAAGGGAAAACTCCCTCAGAGCTGGAGGAAGAAACCTTGGGAGGAACCAGACTCACATGGGGGACCCATCCTCCTCTGGTCTGCTAATTCTAAGTGTGTGATAAATTATAATCATATGATCTTGTTGTAAAGTTCAGGTGAGCTGATATGGTGACAGTAGTGGGACAGGAATGATGATGATAGTGGTAGCAATGATAACGGCCAGAAAGTCCATATGAACTCTAATGTGGGCAGTAGAGTAGGGCATCTGGAGCAGGCCACAGTAGCTGGTCATTGGTGGGCAGCTGATCCAGGGAAGCATCATGGAGAGAATAGTAATCAGTCTTCTCCTTTTCATGATGCTCCAGATATTTCCAATAGGAGACCTAAACTCTGTGATTATGAACCCCTACTGTTGTAACACATGCAGAATTAGGCCTGGCATTGTCCTGCTAATATGTCCCATTCTCTCTAGCTTTAACCTCTGTGGAGATTAAAGAAGAGGGGTTGTGGTGAGCAGGGACCAGTCGTTCTGATCAGAACTGTTTAAAAAGGCTGAAAAGTGGGCTGTTATGCTTAAACCTTCTGGTATTTTAAATGAATCATGTCAGACATATTTCATTAAGACCCTTTAAGTCAGCTTTAAGATTTAAAATAAGACCATTAAGATAAATCAGCTGTGTTAACTTGTGAAAAGGGACATTAACAGGTCCCCTTTAAATGTACTGCTCTATTAAAGATAAAAAACACATCTCACTGAACCACTAGAGAGGTTCATACCACTTACTGCAGCGATCATGATGGCATTGTCTAAAAATCCGAATCCAATGAAGGGAATGGCGTTGTGAAAAAGCACTGAAAAGAGATCAGGAAGTCAGTCAGTGCACACAATATGCAATCTTTATTTTCATTAGTCATTACTTTCAGAGAAAACCTGCTGGGAAATAAACCAGCATGCCTGGCAACCCCAAAAACACATAAATATAGAAAGTGAGGGAAAAGCTGTCCAAAAATACTGAGGTTAACACAAATTATTTTCCATGCTACTGATCCATATGACTCACTCATCCTGCATATGACTCATTAGACTGAACAGAGAAGCTGACTGTTCTCCTTTAAAGCCTATTAAAACACAGTAAGACTGCTCTGCTGTAGCGTCATCATATAACTATGGCTATGTGTCAATTTCAACGAGCTTTAGTGCTAAATATATTTACAAGATGGGAAGATAGCGTTTAGTTACAGTCGTGTGTAAACTTTAGTGCATCTCTGGTTACATTACAGGTGTTAAAATTCTAATAAATGCAAACAAATTCACTAAAAGTCATTTTAAAATGGCATATTTGATCGTCATCTGTAGAGGACATGTTTACACGTTAATCCATAACATTAAATCTTTAATGGATAGGTTATGTAAAATAACTCTTGAAATGATCAGGTTTGATGATTTGTAACATAAATACATGTTTACAATTTACTGCTGAACACTAACAACGTAGAGCTTTTAGATTTTTAGTCCCAGAGTGCACAGCACTGAAGAGACATTATGTACGTCCATGTCGCCATTCAGATTTAAGCCACAAGAGGGCGCCTTCTTCAGGACAGAAACTGAGTGCTCCGTTCTATTTGTTTGAGGTATATTCAAACATCAGTAAAGGATTTAAACCAAAAAGCAATGTTTTTTCAAAGCTATTCCCGCTGAAGACATGAAACATGGTTTATTTGGAGCAGAATTGTTCATTAGCATCTCAAATTAGGCGGAAATTAACAATTCGAGTATAAAGGATGGTTTCAGCTTTCATATGACTCCACTTTTTTTGTGTGTAGCTTATACCAGCACAACACACACCAACACCAACACCAATGCAGTGTTACTGCAGTCCTGAGCATGACCCACCACCCAAATAATACCTGCTCTGTGGTCCTGACCACTGAAGAACAGAGTGAGAGGGGGCTAACAAAGCAACTGTAGAACTACAAAGTGCACCTAAATGGTCACTGGAGCTGGTCAAATGGACAATGAGTGCAAATACAAGGACATGGTTTTGATTTTATGGCTGTCAGGTGTGTAAATTATCCTCTAGAGAGAACAAACTATAGTTTTTGGACAGTTTCAAAAATCAGTAATACACTGAATTTAACCAGGCTGCAGTAAAGTTTGCATACAACTGTAAATATTATAAAACTGTGGTGGATAATACAGATGAGAGAGAAATCATCACAACTCACCATATCTCAGCTGGCTGGCATTTGGTGGCAATGACTCCAGCTTCTCTGGTGGGAAAAAGAAGATAAGGGTAGTAACACAGTCTCTTAGTTAAAAGGTTTCTCTTCTGGACACCTCGCTGTTACAGGCAGACACTTCAGACAGCAGCAGTGCTGGAAGAAGACTGATCTTGGATTTGAGTCCTCCAGAATTATGACACTGCTCATCAATAAAACTGATTCTAGATCAGAACTTGGTTGTTAAAGATGACGGATGCAGCACTGAGCTACACTAGTTTTTGTTGTTTCAAAGCTCACAGCAGGGGCGTCATTAGGATTGAGGGGCTGGCAGAAACCCTTTATATTATGATTCAATATATTGTAATGCATTGCAATACTGTAAACAAGATATTACGATGCTTTAAAAAAAAATCCAATTACAGGAAAACGTTCCGCGGTGAACCTTACATGACTTGTTTCCATTGAAAAAGAAGAGTCTAATGTCTAAAGACAGATTACAACACTGCCATCTAGTGGTCAGGAGTTTAAACAGTACAAAATAAACCACCCAACTTTACATGTAAACTATGAATTAAAAATATGTTTTTGAGAATCAATACAGTATCAAAACAATTTTGTGAGTGAGGCCAAAAAGATTATTCAAGAGATAAAAAGTACAGTAAGAACTATAATATACAAGAAGAGATTCATGTGCAAGACATGCAGATAATATGCAAATATACAAATACAATATAAACCAATATACAAATGTATGTGAATGGTTAAAAAGTAAACATGGGTGGTGGGGTGTAGAGTGTATGGTAGTATGTGTGTGTGTGTGTTTGCATAGTCCACGGAGTGTGTGTGTGTGTGTGTGTGTGTGTCAGTGTTACTGTCCAGAGTTCAGATTCACACTATAAATAACCAGAGCGCCTCATTTTCCTACTCATCACGTTTTAAAATATATTCTCAGTTTATGGTTAATTAGACACTTAACGAAACCTATTTCTACATCGTTAGTCATGTGATCAGTACAAAGAATACATTTACATAAGACACTTCATACTCAGTAGCCACAGATACTATCTGACCTTTAACCTTCAGCTTATCCATTCCTCCCTGCAGCACCTGCTGAGCCACAAACCAGAAATAAACAACAGAGGAGCACTTCTCCAGTTCCTCAGACCCATTTTTAGTCTAGAGCTAGGCAGAAAAACTCTCTGAAGTGGAGTCATCACCCACTAACATGTAGCTCACTGTCCCATGACCGGGGCAGTTACTTATCCTGGAAAGCAGAACTACCTCCACCAAGTCTGCACTGCTTTCTGAAATTGGAAATCTTGGCTAATTCAGGACATTTCATTTGGCAGCGGTTACTTTATTTGGTAACACTAAAGTAAACAAGACTACATGCCACCTACATAAGCCTCTCGATGCATCATTAACCTAAATAAATATTATAAAAGCTTTATGACAGACTATTGGAATAAGCCTTTAGAAATGTTTAGGTCAGGTTCATGTCATGACAAGCTCATGCAAATGTGATGTAGTCTTATAAACGTTTGTTTTGACTACCTCAAGAGTTGAAAACTCTTCCATTTTAGCGAGTACTGCACTCATCATTAACAAATAAGGTTGTTGCTGAGGACTGTCACCTCCTCACCGTTTCAGAGTTTCTTAATATTTCTGTTGTTTATATGTTTGTGGTTTAAACATACCATTTTGAGGTCTAAGAACTCAGACGCCCGCCTTCTCAGGGTGACATATTGTGATGTAAAATGCTGTCTATGTACAAACCGGATTCCAAAAAAGTTGGGACACTAAACAAATTGTGAATAAAAATTGAATGCAGTGATGTGTTGATGGCAAATGTCAATATTTTATTGGTAATGGAACATAGATGACAGATCAAAAGTTTAATCTGAGTAAATTTAACATTTTAAAGGAAAAATATGTTGATTCAAAATTTCACAGTGTCAACAACTCCCAAAAACGTTGGGACAAGTAGCAATAAGTGGCTGGAAAAAGGAAATTGAGCATATAACGAAGAGCTGGAAGACCAATTAACACTAATTAGGTCATTTGACAACATGATTGGGTATAGAGAACATTTGGCGCATCATAAAGAGGAAGGTGCGACAAAGAAGGCCCAAGACGATTGAACAGTTAGAGGCCTGTATTAGACATGAATGGGAGAGCATTCCTATTTCTAAACTTGAGAAACTGGTCTCCTCTGTCCCCAGACGTCTGCTGAGTGTTGTAAGAAGAAGGGGGGATGCCACACAGTGGTAAAAATGGCCTTGTCCCAACTTTTTTGGGATTTGTTGACGCCATGAAATTTTGAAACAACATATTTTTCCCTTAAAATGATACATTCTCTCAGTTTAAACTTTTGATCTGTGATTTGTGTTCTATTCTGAATAAAATATTAGATGTTGGCATCTCCACATGATTGTGTTCAGTTTTTATTCACAATTTGTTTAGTGTCCCAACTTTTTTGGAATCCGGTTTGTAGAGCTCACAAGGTATTGGGACAGACTCAAAGTTTTTGATTTTTGTAATCGATCTAACTTTAGAATAGCAAATCTGTTGTCATTCCTTCCAGCTGGTTAAGTTTTGATTAGCTAAAGCAACACAGTCCATCTCAAATGTGAAGCATTTTTTGAGGTACAAGCCAGAAGCACAAACCACACACCTGCAGAATTCTGGGACACCTTTCAATCCAGAAAGATTAAAAGTGGAGTTCACCTCTTTCACATTTAAGCCTTTCTAAACATGTAAACAGCAGCTCAGATCATTTTCATACCAATCAATGCTTTTTCATGCTTGTATCATATAAATGTATTCATCCGCTGTGTTGGGGCACTTTCCTAACATTGTTTCTGCTTCTGTGGCTATGATTATGTTCTAACCTGCCAAGCAACAGCACCTTCTGTTCATCCTTTTTTTATTCTGAAACCAATCAGAAACTGGAGCAGTCTGTCTCACCTCCAGCACCTCAAAATTAAGAACTATGAAGAAGAGAACAGGCCGAATCACAGCAGAAAATTGTTGATCATTCCAAAGATGGTTGTTTTTTTATGTCTAATGTCTTTAGAAACGTTTCAGGAAACTAACGTTGAGTAACAAAACAAATCTTAAAACTGCACAAATCAATGTAAAAACTGTCTGAGGTGACTAGAGTGCAACAAATAAATGAAGCTCAAATGTGAAAAAAGATCATCTTCACCTTTAAACCTTTACTCTGTTCCCTCAAACTCTTCCACTCCAGCTTGCAGTTTTACATTTTTAGCTTGTAAAATCTGATTGTAATATTTTATATATACATATATAAAATATATACATTGTATGTATATAAAACGTTTCTGGGTATTTTATAGATATCAGTATATAACATTGACAAAATACATGGATCATGAAAAGATTTACAGCAATAATCACACTAATTAACCGAATATATTTAAATGTGGCACTTTTACTGCTACAATTTATCCATCTCTGAAAAAGTAAATATTGGTACGTGTTGTGAAGACACCTTCCTGTACTGTTATATTATATTTTTGCCATGTTGCCCAAAAGTTATCTCGTATATTTCATTATCTCAGTGTCAGTGAATGGAAAGGTTTAGGGGAAGTGAGCAGCGGCTTCATGTTTTTTTTTTTTCTTCTTCAGATTGGAACACAGCCCAGCAGCAGAGTTACATACCCTCAGTTACGTCAGATTGAACTTTGTCTCTGCTGAGCCCTCGCCTAAAGGGGGCGCTCTCTGGCCAAGGGCAAGAGGGAAGGAGAGAGAGAATGAGTGAAACAGTGGCAGAAATACTGACAGTGGATGAATGTTCCCTCAAGAGTCGTGGATTCTGCACCCAAACAGAGCACTATATACAGTAGAGAATTGTGTACATGTGGCTGAATCCTGAATAACTCTTTGTAAAGACAAGAAATGTCCATCATTTTCATATTACATCACAGTATTCATACAACATTCTGACAAAAATGTTCCAGTAGTGCCCCAAAAAATGACAAAACCAGTTAATCAGGATTAATTAGGCTAACTTGGTCAGTATTTATAATATGTGGTGGTGACACCATGTAAAGTTTCCACTGTTTACAACCAACAGTGGTGCTGAACACAGCAAAAATCATGGTTTGCAGAAATGAAAGTGGGCGTGGTTTAAAGCAGAAAATACACGGGACGCCACGTCCTAGCCATAGACTGTATAAAAGAACTGGACACAGCAACAGGAGTAGAAATGTGAGGCGAAAACGTCTCTGATGCCCTCTAGTGGCTGGTTGCAGTTCAATTTTAAACCCCACCCACAACCATTATATTGAATGGGAGCCACAACAAACTTTTAAATTATTTTCCTCATTCAGTATTTTTTTGTCAGCTGTGTAGTGTTAATTTCACAATCTGTACCTACTAATTAACCCCCAGTATTTTTCTTTAAGATAAATGTGTTTTATAGAAGATATTTAGGGATATTTAAAGGGGTGTGGTGATAAGGTGATTGACAGCTTGGTTGATTGACAGCTCATTCTGACTATCGTGGATGTGACTCATCAGAGCAGCTAGAAATACAGCTCGGATTCTTTTACAATTTGTGACTCTGTTATTAAGAGTTAATCACTTTGACGTGTCTGAAGGGAAGCGACGTCTTGTTCAACAGGAAGTTGTACTAACAGTTTTTTCGGTAAGTGGCTGATTTTGATATTTGACTAATTTAGCATATCAACATGGTCTGGCTGTGGTCTCCTGGCAAAAGGGGCATCACCCCAACAGACGGGGCGGAGTTTGAGCGATAGTTCTATACTGTGCATGCTCTGGTTGCAATTTGCATGTAATGCGCAAGTGGAAGCAATATGGCTGCATCCATTTCAGCCATTTTTTGGCTTCAAACCTCACAATGGGAGTGCACTGTCCAGTTCTTATATACAGTCTATGATCCTAACAGTGATACAAAATCTAAATACGGTCATTCAAATCAACTGAGCTGTACACATAAGATGCAAGCACAAAGAAACTGTCTATTTTTGATGCAACACACTAGGAAATATCTACATTTCTATGACTTCAGAGAATCACGGGGTCAGCAGAAATAAACTAACTGGTGGGAGAAAATAGATTCCACCATGTTAAGTCAGTTAAAATTATGCAAAAAATTTGAGCTTTTAAAATAGTTAATTTAAATAGTGGTTGCAAACACCTGCTGTACTGAGAACTGTGTGTCTGCTCTGTGTTTTCATCACGGGTGACTAAAAAACAGCCTACAGCACTGCAACATCTGTCCACTACAATTTTTAGGACTTCATGATTACAAATTTCACCCAGACGCTGCTTCTGTTAATCAACACTTCATTAAACGAAATCTGACTGCAGCTGGACTGCAATTTAACGTAAGAGCACAGAAAAAATCAGGACCAGGAAAAAGGTTTTACTTGTATTAGTGCACAAACTCACCTTGAGCAATGGCCATGGACTCAAAGTTCTGCAGCTCTTTAAGTAAACATCTCCTCTCTGTGGGGTGCAGGCTGTAGATAAAGTCTTTGGCTCCTTGGGGAGAGTTCAGCGGCTCCAGTTTCTCTTTATGTTTGTGGGTTCCAAAGAAACATCTCTGCACGTGGGACAACAGGGCAGGGTGTCTGGGGCTGCTGGTGTGTCCATACGCTCCTCTCAGACCCAGCACACATGGCTGCACAGCTCGGAGTAAACACAACCTCAGCATCATGGAAGAATTAAGGAGGAGTCAATTTGTACAGAACCTGAAATGAGAAAATAAAGGTATTATTTGAGAGATGAATCATTCTCAGTACTCTGGTGACACTGATGCGATGGTGCTGTCTTAATGTGTTGTACTGGTACAAGTGGATCCTTGTTGGTCCACCTTGCAGATTTAAAGTCAGAGACAGTAGCTCAGCACAGTTTATGTTTGTCCTCTAGTCCTTTACTGGTGCTCACAGGATGCTGCTCGACAACCTATTTTCACTCCAGCAGCAACACTGAGGTGTGTAAACATACTAACACACCACCATGACCACTGAAGAACAGGGTGAAAGGAGGCTGACAAAGTATACAGAAAAACAGTTGGGCTAGAGTCTGTAATTGTAAAACTACAAAGTGCACCTATATGTTCAATTAAGCTAAATGGACAGTGTAGATACAAGGTCTGTGTACCTAATGAAGTGGCCAGTGAGAGTAGGTCCAGATTGTAGACACCCCTACTAATAAATGCATTCAGCTTCTGTAAATTGCATCCATTCCTGACAGAGATGCACAAATATACACATACAATGATACAGAATATGTATATGTCTGAGTAATAAAGTGAACAGTGAGTGTATTGTGTTCTTGAGGAAAAGTAGAAGTATTACATGAAAATACTCAAGAAAAGCGCATATATACACATACATGCATACATATACATATACACCCAAATACGTACATATATACACATATACAAATTGATTACCTTGAGGTTGTCAGTGTGTCATTACTGATGTCCTAAAGTCTCTATGTTAAAACTACTGTAAGCTAATATCTAACTCTGTGAGTTTTCTCTTCAGTAAAATGTCAGCTCACCTTCTCTCCTCATGACTCAAATGCAAACCGCCAAATACTGTCACTAATATTATCTTTCACTTTCGTAACAACTCTGTCTACGCGAGCCGCACATTCTCCGACACTTCCTCCTTTATTTATAACAATTCCATGAAGACAAACACTGAAAAAGCCCAAACAAAACACTTCATTTTCATCTACGAGACTTTCTCGAAACCGTCTTGAGAGTTTTAACGGTCGTCACGCCCGTATGACAGTGCATCATGGGATATGTAGTTTTCTTTGGCAACCGCGTTCTACCGGTTGGGGCTAACTAGGTCCGGCTGAACTACATTTCCCAGTTTTTCCTTGAGGGTATTGTAGTTTAATAACAATAAAAGCTTTTTAAAACAATGCCATACTGTGAAATAAGTTTATTCGTGTTCATAATTTCATTCAAAAAGGTTAACTTTTATTTTATATTTATTAAAGTGATATTTGTCATTTTTGTTTTATTGTTGATCAGTTTGGCTATTAACTCATAAAAAATCCAGAATCTCAAATTATTTGAATATTTCATTTGGAGTTTGAGTATATTACTTTTCAAACAGTATCAACATTCAAACCAAAAGTGATGTATGAAGTAAAATATATGGCTGTCTTTATTTTAAAAGTTTTTGTTTATTTATTTATTTATTATTGTTATTCAATTACAAAATTGAAAAAAGCATGAAATATGTAACTTTTCATGTAATGAATCTAAGATATCTGAGTTTACCTTTTTATTACTAAATTATGAAGATAAATTAATTTTTCACCATATTCTAATTTGTGGACTTGCACTAGTATACAATATATGATTATATCAATATATCAATATCAATAAATTTTTCAAGAAAAAATGCATGACATAGACTTTTTAAAAAGTATAATTCTTGATATTCAGCTGAAATCATGTCAGTATCAATAAGGGACATAGACCAACAAAATGGTTATTCTATTGTTGTGGTCATGTTATAATGCCCTTATAAACTGAATTCAGAACAAAATGCATAAAAAACATAGTAGTATGTAGCATAAAAATAAATAAAAAATTACCTATTTGTTAGATTTTAATACATACCCCCACCTTGTGGTTAGAAAATATTAAAGTGCAAAAATTACATACATACCAGCCATTTGGAACACCTCCTCCTGGTGTACAGTTGATGTATCATTTGTTTTAGGAATCCACTAGGAGATATTAATCCATAATCACAATAGACCCTATTACACACTAAGAGATATTAGTCCACAACCTCAATAAACACTATTAATCACTAGAATAGGAGATATTAGTCCACAAACAACCTCAATAATCACTATTAATCACTATAATATATCATAGAAGACTGACTACATGGAGCAGCAGCTTTTGAGTCTCTAAACAGTTAGAAAAATAAAAGTTTTAGATGGATGACCCCAAACTTTTGAGAGGTAGTGTAAAAACATTCTCAAAACAAAATCAGTCACATCAACTCCATTTTCCACTGAACATATAACACAACACACTATTAAATATGATTTTATTAACTCTTTTGAGCAAACGGCAAAATCACCAGTTCCAGCTGAACTCCAACAAGCAAACAAATCGCATCCAATCATGAAAATCCTTCATACAGTGACCACTGAGCAAGAACATCAGTCCAGATACTTCTGATCTCAGCGCAGTCAGTACTCAATACTCAGATTTAATGAGTGGAAGGGTCAAGAGTTTACAGGTAACGTCAGAGGTACTTGGGGGGGTAATTTTTAAATCACGTTAGACCATTAACAGCTCCATGACACATTGTAGTGCAAATTTACTGGAATCAGTATTTCTTAATTTATCTGGTCATTTTTTGGCCAAACCTTTGGTACCTAGTGATCTTATTCACAGTAGTATGGGCTGGCTCAAATTCTCCTACATTTATCACCACTGACTTACAGTCACTGGAACCAGTGTTGAGGAGTAAAAGAGCAACCTGCCACTTTTTAAATAGTCCATCAGGAATGTAATTCACACCAGTAGAAGTTAGAATGTGAAGGCAGAAGCAAATGAATGGACTATTTTGACATTGTATCATACTACCTCAAACTGAGTTTTGAACTACACTCAAATCTAACTGAATTTCGGACTTAAAATGTCTGATTTGAAGTTGAATTTCCAAAAAACAAACAAAAAAGCAGTGAAAACGGCCTCACCACAGATCCCCACCTGCAGCAAACTGGTTCCCAGTAAGGGATGGTGAGGATCTTTCCAGCCAAAATGCATGGTAGGGGTGTAAGACCATTTCAATACACTTTAGTATCAATACTATGTTTGTGATACTGTACTGATTCTCAGACTGTAAGGATTGGTGGCAAACAGCTCCCAACCACTAGACAGCAGGGCTGTTATAAATCTTCAGCCATTAAGACTTTTCCAGTCCAATGGAAACAAGAGTAACGGTGCAGCAGTGACAGATTTAATTAGAAATACACTAATAACGAATATTAGTGTCCTAATTAACTGATTGTGGCTGGCATTGATGTCATTGTAATAATTTGCACAAACTACTTTAACGTCAATAATTTAATGTGTTTATATTATGGTCATCAGTGGCCATTACATGTCGCAGATTGGCCAGCGGAGGGGTCTAGTACAAGGACAAAAAAATCTGTCATAACTTCAACATGAAGCTGATTCAATAACTTAGCTTTTCAATGTAATATTATAATCTGCCAACAATATACTGTGTATACCTATTTTTTTTAATTGGCAATATATCAACTTTACATTATTGTAATATTATATGTGACCCCACCAGGGAAAACCAGGTCAAAGTCATTGTTAAAAAAAAAAAAAAAAACTTTTTTGTGAATTTAACTTTTGTTTTTGATCAAAATATGTACTCTGATAGATATCTGAGACTGTTATCTTTCATTTACAGCAATAATACCGAGTGGCACAATGTCTCAATAAGTTGCCCAGTGACTTTGGCCTGGTTTTCCCTGGCGGGGTCACATATATTGAAATGGAGCCCCAGTTTCATCAATACACAGTCCTAAAAACGTAACTTTTAAAACGTTGAAATTCAACTTCAAAATTTTTGGATTGCAGCTTTACAAACCAGAAAATTCACTTTCAGGTGGCATCAAACACAACAACATTCACATTCAAACTCCCCAGGTATAATCTCCTGTTGGCTGTACTGTCAATAACTGATGCTAGATCGTTGTTCTCACTCTAAAGCTTAAGAAATGTGGTCACTGAACTCTACATAATCATCGTTTCGTGGCTTATTGCTCCGACTGAAACGTTAACTGAAAATCGTCAATAACAGAATGGTGTTATATGTATTGCGCAATGGGTACCAGGTTCAGAAAATAATACCAAGTGCCACATCTGGAACATCAAAAGCAACTGAGCTGTCTGATGGAAATGTGGAGATTAACACAGATATGGTTTAAAAGTGAGGCATGATGCAGAGTTTTCACTCAGCCCTTCTCCGGCCACCTCTGAGAAGACACGGCGGAGCTCTTCTCTTTTTATTTTCCTAAGGGAAAGCGTGTCATTCTTTTATTACATGTACAACAATGTACACAAATTTGAAGCAAGGTCACACAAGAGACCAGTAGTAGCCATAAAGAGGTATATCTGTGTGGTTACAGTAGCATGTCACCTTTAACCTCTCCTTCTGTAAGCAGGGCAGCACAAGAGGCCAAGAGCTTTCTCAGTCAAGTCAAGTCACCAGTCCATCGATGCCTTTTTTAACACATCGGAGGAACGTCCGTCTGACCCCTCACTTAGGCACTCGCTCACTCTAATACACTTAAACTCCAATCAGCCCTTTTAGAGACACAGACATACAAAAAAAGCACAAAGGAGCAAGAGGAAAACAAAAATTTCCCTGATCTCAAAAATTAAGATGCTTTTTTTTTTTTAGACTTCAAATATCCATGTCCTTCATGTTCAGTCTGTGTTCGAATCTGTGTCATCGTTAATATAGTCCTCCTCTACAGGGGTCGCCCCACTCTGGGTGCCCCACTCGTCCTCGTCGTATTCTATACTGTCATTATCCTCCAGCAGTTCATTATCAGGCTCCGCCCGTTCTGCTGCTGCAGCTGCAGGCCCCGCCTCTTCCCCACCACCTCCCTCAAATTCCGCCTCCTGCTCTTCCCCCGCCGCCGGCGCATAGCCATTGTTATTGGAGAACGGAGCCCGGTCGCGGCCATCGTCCTCCACGTAAACTTTCTGGTGGCACATAGGGCAGGTGTCCTGGATGTAGAGCCACTTGCGCAGGCAGAGGGCGTGGAAGTAGTGCCGGCAGGGCGTGATACGGGCCGAGGCGGTGAATTCCTGATAGCAGATCGCACAGACGTCCTCCACGTCCCGCAGCTCAGAGCCCTTAACCTCAGGTAGAGAGTTGATCTTCTTGACGGCCGTGCGGCGGTTGATGAACGTCTTCCAGCCGTTCTTGGCCTGTAAGGTAGAGCAATGTGAAATTAACTTTACATCATGATATTTTCCAACAATAACAATATTACAATGTGGCAGTGGCACGTTGGGTCAATCAGCTTACACTAGTTATAGCTTATAAATCTGTCTTACTGATCTAAAGGATTGTTCAGGGTTCATAAAGTACCATAAAGTTTTAATGGCAACGAAGATCTTGCTGGCTCAGTGTTGTTTGCTTCAGGAATGAGCATCAAGGAGGAGGCGGAGCTTCTGAAGGAGCACTGAAGGGAGGGGTGTATATGTTTTGCTGTCGAGCTCTCTAGAATCACTAACTGTGGAATTAACAACTTTATACGGTACAAATTTGCCATCATTTGCTTGAATTATGAATAATTACACATGGCTCAGTTCCACATGCTATTGAAGACTATGCAATAGTATTTATTTACTATGCATGCCTTATTCAAATAAACAGCAAGCAAATACAAAAACAAGAATAACTACAGCCACCACCAACACAAACCTGCAGGTAAATGTTGAAGTAAGCATGGAGGCACATCATGCAGGCTCGGATCTTGCTGCCCGACTCGAACATCATGGTGTAGGCTCCATTGCCGAACATGACCACGCCGAAAACGAACTCAATAACATTGCCTGTGGATCGAACGTAATAGACATAGTCATCCAGCTTCTCCCAGAGTACGTTGTAGTAGCCATCAATCATAAACAGGCCGTAGACGGTCAGAGAGACGAGCACTTTCAGACACAGCTCCACACAGAAGGCAGTGACCGCGAACAGCCAGGTATTGAGCGCGTAGTGGCACCAAAGCAGGTGACTGAGCAGCACTGGCAGCGCAAGCAGGCCCAGAGACACCAGCAGCACGGGCAGGTGGCGCCGGGCTGACGGGACATGCGAGGCGCTCAGAGACATCAGCACAGGGTCTGTCATGCCGTGGATGAAGTGCAGGACTGCTGTGAGCAGGAGGCACATGTTCCTGCTCAGCCGCACCAGTCGCTCCTCGGGGTCCAGACCACTCAGACCTGTCTGCAGCGCCAAAATGAAGAAGAGCACAGGTGCCACAAAACCCAGCCGCTTGTCTTCCTCCTCAGTTGAGCCAATGAAGGCCAGGATGCTGATAAAATTAGAACAGAATTGATTAAACGACAACGTCGTCCATCAAGAATGCAGTTTGAGTTTGAGTTTTGGGACTAAAAAGGCTCGTTTTAAAACGTAAGGCTTGCTGTATAAATGATGTGGTTGGCATTTGGTGTGTGGTTATGAATCATTCTAAAGTAAATGTAGGATTTCATAATGAAGTGATCTGTTCTCAAAAGAGGAATTACTAACCTCAACCACTGTAACGTCAGGGATTTACATTCTTAACAATGAGAAGAAATAACGAGTAACACTAATCACCTAAGACCCAGGTAGTGAGCGATGGAGGAGATGACGGCACTCATGCCCAGCACGGTCAGCGTGGAGTCGCAGCCGCTGATGATCAGATTGCTGCACACATCCCAGAAGACGTCCCACGTCAGGTAAGACTGCTCTCCGCCGCTCTCCAGCCGAGCCGCCTTCACCATGTACACCAGCACCACAGCCTGGGCCGTCATACGGGTCAGCCAGAAGACACGCAACACGTCTGGGAAGCGGATCCTCTTCCAGGTGTCCTCCAGAAGCAGCTGCAAGCCGTAGATCCGGTACATGTGGCGCACCAGCAAGTAAACATAGCGGCATGAGTAGTAAAACCACTTAAGCCTTAGCAGTAGGCACACGGCTGTGTTCAGGGCCAGCATCAGGCCCGAAGCCACAGCCACAATCTGCTGGACATCCAGAGGCAGCTCCATGACAAGTCCTGACAGAGGCAGCAGGATGTCCAGCACCACAAGCGCAGCACACAGCGAACGCACATTCAACAGTACCACGTAGCCCGTGCCGAATACCAGCTGGAGCACGGCCATGCCGAGCCACAGCGTGGGCCCGTTACGTGGCAGTATCCGAAAGCCAACTGCTGCCTTGTAGTAGGCGCTATAGAAGTCTATATGAGATGTGGCGTAGTAGTTTATGAGCACCGCTACCGCTCCCAGCATCACGGCGCAGAACAGAGTGTAGAACTTAAACAGGGACTTCTGGGACAGCACCAGCACTACACTGCACACCACGATACCTGAAAAACACACAGAGCAAAGGGCAACCACAGTTACTCATGGCACACACGTGGCACACAATCTCAAATGCTTCATTTCAGAACATTTTCTGCATTCTGAGTAACCTGTTCACGTGACCTCCATTTTCTACGAGGACTTTAGTTAAGCTGTAAAAATGTAAGAATATGTCTGAGTTATCAAATAAACATTGTGTGTATCTTAAAAACTCATCACTAGCCTCTTATGATCACAAATGAATTACATTATTAATTACACTGGGGATGAAGATATATTAATGTGTGACTACAAACATGTTGTGGCCTTGCATTATTATTTTGTGGCCTCAATATAATAATAATAATAATAAAGTGTCATGTTTCATAAAAATATCACCTCAAGGGCTTCATACTATGCATGCTTCAGAAAAGAAACCAGTTTAAGAGTTTATACACATATTCACGAGGCTTCAGGAAGCAGGAAGTCACTACATTCACCAGACTTAATGTAATATTTGAGCTCACCATATTCTTCACACTTCAGGAAAGAAACTAGTCTGATAAAAAAAGCCACCTAACCGCACTAATGAGAAGACGATTGGCTGCAGTCTGACATCCATTCAGGGAAAAAGACCAACAGAGACATAAGTGACATAAGACACATCACCATCAAAGCTGATCACACTATGTAAACACTGCAGCTTTAACAGAACTTTATAAGCCTTGTTTATAACTTGTATTCTATTTTGCTTTCATTTTAGTTCTTAGTTTGTCTACCTTATTTAGTATACAGTCATGGCCGAAAGTGTTGGCACCCCTGAATTTGAAGTATTTCTCCCAGAAAATTATTGCAATTACACATCTTTTGTTATACACATGTTTATTTCCTTTGTGTGTATTGGAACAACACAAAAAACAGAGGAAAAAAAGGCAAATTTGACATAATTTCACACAAAACTACAAAAATGGGCCGGACAAAATTTATTGGCACCTTTTTAAAATTGAAGGTAAATAACTTTGTTTCAAGCATGTGATGGTCATTCAAACTCACCTGTGATAAGTAACAGGTGTGGGCAATTTAAAAATCACACCTGAAACCAGATAAAAAAAAGAGAAGTTGACTCAATCTTTGCATTGTGTGTCTGTGTGTGCCACACTAAGCATGGAGAACAGAAAAAGGAGAAGAGAACTGTCTGAGGACTTGAGAATCAAAATTGTGGAAAAATATCAACAACCTCAAGGTTACAAGTCCATCTCCAGAGATCTTGATATTCCTTTGTCCACGGTGCGCAACATAATCAAGAAGTTTACAACCCATGGCACTGTAGCTAATCGCCCTGGACGTGGACGGAGGAGAAAAATTGATAAAAGGTTGCAACGCAGGATAGTCAGGATGGTGGATAAGCAGCCCCAATCAAGTTCCAAAGAAATTCAAGCTGTCCTGCAGGCGCAGGGTGCATCAGTGTCAGCTCGAACTCTCCATCAACATTTGAATGAAATGAAACGCTATGACAGGAGACCCAGGAGGACCCCACTGCTGACACAGAGACATAAAAAAGCTAGACTGCAGTTTGACAAAATGTATGTAAGTAAGTCAAAATCCTTCTGGGAAAACATCTTGTGGACAGATGAGACCAAGATAGAACTTTTTAGTAAAGCACATTATTCTACTGTTTACTGAAAACGGAATGAGGCCTACAAAGAAAAGAACACAGTACCTACATTCAAATATGGTGGAGGTTCAAAGATGTTTTGGGGTTGTTTTGATGCCTCTGGAACTGGGTGCCTTGACTGTGTGCAAGGCATCATGAAATCTGAAGATTACTAAAGGATTTTGGGTCACAATGTCGGGCCCAGTGTGAGAAAGCTGGGTTTGCGTCCTAGGTCATGGGTCTTCCAGCAGGACAATGACCCCAAACATACTTCAAAAAGCCCCCAGAAATGGATGGAATCAAAGTGCTGGAGAGTTCTAAAGTGACCAGCAATGAGTCCGGATCTAAATCCCATTGAACACCTGTGGAGAGATCTTAAAATTGCTGTTGGGAGAAGGCACCCTTCAAATATGAGAGACTTGGAGCAGTTTGCAAAAGAAGAGTGGTCCAAAATTCCAGTTGAGAGGTGTAAGAAGCTTGGTGATGGTTATAGGAAGCGATTGATTTCAGTTATTTTTTCCAAAGGGTGTGCAACCAAATATTAAGTTGACGGTGCCAATAATTTTTGGAGTTGTGTGTGAAATTGTCAAATTTGCCTTTTTTGTGTTCAAATACACACTTTTGTGTTCCAATACACACAAAGGAAATAAACATGTGTATAACAAAACGTGTAATTACAATAATTTTCTGGAAAAAATTCAGGGGTGTCAACACTTTCGGCCTTGACTGTATGTCATAACTTGTCTACTCATCTGCTTCATTTAGTGTTATATATCATATAGCAATGAGCAGAAAATAGAAGAGGAGGCAGGAGCAGAGAACAGGAGTATAGGCAACTGTGGAGGCAGGAAGAGAAAACTGAAGAGTGTGTAAGAGAGGAGTTACAAGCAGAAGCAGAAGAGGATGAATGAGTAGAAAACAGGAGTAGAAGCAGGAGCAGAAAGCAGGAGTAGAGGCAACTACAGAGGCAGAGAGTAGAGGCAGTTGCAGAGGTCAGCTCAGCTAAGAGGCCCATGTTGTTTTGCTCAACCAAATCGGCTTTACACAGGAAGGCCCGGAGTGCTGGTACTGACCGGTGCTGTCAGCTCGCTGCTGGTGGAACCAGTAAACAAATGAAGAGAAAGAGACAGTGGGAGGGTTCTCCTACCTAATACTCGGCCCAGAACCTTGCCGGCGGTCCCGGCCCAGCCCGCTCCTGGATCATAGTAAGAGTTAAAGATGGCGTCGATTATAAAGATACACGGCACCCGCAGAGCCACGTCCAGTACGGCCAAGGCCTGCTGACTGAGCCGGGTGCTGGTGGAGGCCATGTCCGTGTCGTCGGTACCGTACACAGGCCTCCCGAGCCGGGTCTAGTCCTCTTGTCTCAGCGCTGCTGGGTCTGAGCCGGATCACCGCCGGCCGCCATCTCCGCTCACTGTTGCTATGCGAAGAACGCGGAAGTGGGTGACGTCATCACGTCCAGGACGCAAACCACAGCAATACAGTGTAATAACGACATAATTATATAATAGCACACACATTAATCAATTTATTAAAACAAAAACCCCAAACAATTAAACATCTGAATGGTCGACGTGTCTACATTTATATAATAATATTACGTTAAAACAAAGGCAAGTGACGTCATCGCGATTCTTTTAAAAATGACGAAAATAACAAATAAATAAATAATAAATTAAAAGAAAGCCCATCAGTCATGATGTCATTGACTGTCGTTGCTAGACTGTTTATTTTATTTTTATTTATTGCAAGGTGGTTGCTAAGTGGTTGCTATGGTATTGCTACGTGGACACTAGATGGGTGTGGCGACGTTATTTCGATGATGTAGCTAAGTTGTTGGTAGGGTGTTGCTAGGCAGTTGTGATGGCATCTAAGGTGGTTGCTTGGATGTAAGTGTATATTTTATATAATTTTATTGTAAACCATGCATCCCATCATAAAGCTGTATACACGCACACATTACACATCAGTGAAAAAACCTGAGTTGGAACTGTGCCAACATCTCAAGAACTGCTGAATGAGATCTGAGATAACTATAATCACTTGCATTAACATTCTCTGATGTAGATGGTTGCAAAACAAGATGGGATGGGTGCAATTTAGAGCTAATAATGAGGTTTGAAAACTAAAACATTGTCATTTCTTCATGTGAGAATATTAATGAAATAAAAACAATGTTCCTATAGAAAGATTGGATAAAACTGATTTTTGTCCAAACTGTTATCTGCAACAAGTCCAAAAGTCAGGGTCTGTCATGTTATGAGGGTTGTGTCAGAAGGTCATTTACCCTCTGAAAAGTATACTAAGATTTTAGAGCAACATATGCTGCCTTTGAGATGACATTTCTTACAGGGACATCGATGTAATTTTCAAGAAAACAATGCAAAACCACATGCTGCACATATTACAAAGGCATAGCTGTGGAAGAGGATATAGGTACTGGACTGACCTACCTGCACTCCTTACCTGTTCCCAATTTGTGGAGAACTTTGAAATAAAAAAAGTGACAGGCTCATACTGGGACAGAATAACACCTAAAACACCATCACTCTGTGCCAAAATGCCTTTTAAGTGTTGTCAGACATCACAAAGTGGTCAATGCTTTACCATCTCAACTTTTTTGGAATGTGTTACAGGCCTGAAATGCAAGATGTATATGAAATGAAATTAACCATACAGAACATCAAATATTTTTCCTTTATGTTGTCTGTAGTGAAATAAACGTACACCTTTGTCCGATGTTTACATGTGATGTGGGAAGTTGTGAAAGTTATGTAACTCAAACCTAGTCCAAGTGGCATCCAAAGCCATACAATCCTCCAAATTCACACCTTGAGGGCACTAAGGGTTTAAAATTAGCATTTTTTGTTGCACATGAACATCTTCCTCTAAACCAGGTTTGTCACTGTTGGTCCTAACTTGTATCTCAAGGAAGTTTGAAGGCTGTACATGAAGGGTATTAATGAAGACTCCTTGGACACTACCAAGAGAAAGGGGACAACCTACCGTTAGTGGGACAGGCCTCCTCCATTAAATCAATGCCCTATATGACAAAATCAGGTCATTCTCTTTTGTTGTACACAGGGAACTAGCTAGTTAAGCCTTCCCAACAATGTTAACCAAAAGTCTTTTATGTACCTAAAGCAACATTACATTTCTAGAGGTTTGGACAGAAAATGTCATGGGAGATCAACCTAGTGGTAGGCCAGCCTACTAGCTAGCTTTAACAACTCAAGACAGTAACTGACAACTTTCGTGAATGTTTATTAAAACACATTTCAGGATTGAGTCTTTTTATCAGGTATCTGAACCATTCAGCACATGGTTTCCATGCACCAAGCAAGACCAGAAGATCCATTGGTTTAATGGTTCCCAGAAGGCCATTTTAGTCACTTAAGATTGTATCATAAGACAGACAACAGTCCAGTGGTATCAGTTTCAAGTGAAGAACACTTTCATTGTGTTGTTGTAGACAGTGTTGGCCATCTCCACAGGGTCCTCGTTCCTCACCGCTGCCATTACCTCCAGCACTTGTCTGAAAAAGGCGGAAAACATTCTTAATAAATTACACCAATCCCTGCATTCTACAACAATTCACCTGTACTCCCATGACGATATCTTGGTATCGCTGTTGGAACACAACCTTGTTTCTCAGAAATGCTAACTTTACAGGAGAAGGAAAATACTTTCATGACTTTTAATAGACGTCAATGCAAAAAGATTTAGTTTCTAGTCATTGTGGAGCATTTCTATTGGACCACCGATCAGGAAACTTTCAACGTGAAGTCCATCTGGCATTCTGAAATGATGCAAAAAGTGAAAAATGTCAGGTTTTGTCCTGACAGTGGCTGGCAGTCTCAACAAGGCTCTCACGTTCTGGTTCATTGGTATCGGCATCAACTGTTCTGGCCACAGGAACATCATTAATCTGTTAAATCTAAATCAGTCTGTCACTTGTGACTCATGCACTGAAAACCTCTCAGAATATGGTCTGTACTCCACATCTCTCCCTGCATGGCACTGTGTGCAGTGGTTGTGTTTGTTCTGATGTTGCAATGCTGATCTGTGACCTACATGATATGGCAGGGTTCATTCCTGTCCTTCAAACAGTGGCCTGCCTCCCACTTCTTCTTGGTGGGAAATGTAGTTTTAATAAACTTGGATCCGGCGTGAGTGTTTTTGATTCCACACCACGGAGCGTCTGTGAGGACAAAGAGAGAGAGAATGACAATAGTGTTCAATCCCCTGGCAGGTCATGACTGAAGTACCCTTGAGCAAGCCACCTGTGGCTAGTTACTGCCCACCACTTTGGGCATGTGTTCTCATTACTGTGTGTGAGTGTTTCAATGCACAGTCAAAGTCAAAATCTGCAAGCACATTGGTCAACAATTGTGCACATTAGCACCAGTCCATCGCTGGGGGCACACCCACACACACACACACACACACACACAACAATTTAGTGTACCCAATTCCCCTGACCGCCATGTTTTTGGACTGAGAGGAAACTGGAGACCCTGGAGGGAACGCGGGGCGAACATGGAAACTCCACTCAGATGAGGACTCAAACTCAAGGCCTCAGCGCCGAGAGGCGAGTGTGCCAAGCCACCGTGCCACCCGAAACCACTGTATCTACATATCTAATGTCCCATTCTGAGAATGAGATAAGCTTAACCAGACAGGTTTAAAGCTATAATAAGTATAAAATGAATTAATGTTACTTACCGGTATATAGCACCTTTCTCAAACCCAGGGATGCTTTACAATCAACACAAACCATTTACACACTTAGAACTAAACCACACACACTGGTGAGAAGCGGTAGTCAATCGCAGCGTCTCAACATGGAAGTGAAGGTCCATATGGAGGACTGCGTTGAGCACTAGGAGGGGATCAGCCAAGATAAAGTACCAACCAAATCTGGGCATACACACATAAAATCATACACAGCAGGGTCATTTAGAACCAATTCACCTGAGCTCCATATTTTTAGACTGGGAGGGAAACAACAGTTAGAACCAACTGCACCCATATGGGGACTTGAACCCAAGACCTCAGTGCCAAGAGGCGGACGTGCTAACCACCAAACCGCCATGCCACCCAATAACAATAACCTCAAAATGAGAAAAATATTAGAGAAACTCGATACAAAATGCTTTCAGTTTCTAACTTACTTTTGTTATTGAAATTTGAAAAAGGAAGAGTTTATCAAACCTGTCTCAATCATGAGTCTCTCTGTGGGAATAGATTTCATAGCCTCAAGATTAGCCTCCGTCTTCAGTGAACTACAATCAGAGAGAAGAAAGAAAAACTGTTCACTGTCCTGTCATTCTGAAGTGGTCATGAAAGTGATGGTTCAGACACAAGTCATAGTTATCTTAAATGTAGTTGAGCTAAGATAGTGTCTAAAGATTTCCACAGAAACATCATGGCTAATGTAGCGAGCTAGCCAAAAATGCTAGCTTTGTTCTGTGCCTTAAAAGGTTTCAAGCAATCTCAAATAAGACGTCACCACAGGGTTTACAACACTGTATGATATACAGTCATTTACAGTATAAAATAGACGTAAGCTTCCATTAATTATTAGCATTAGCAGCAGGACAATTTGATGATGATAATTTAGCATGTGGTTTGCACAATGCTAACTTGGCTGTAGCCGTAAGCCGTAACGTTAGCTACATTAGCCTCATATCTCTGCATGAAAATAATTAAGTTCAGTTCAGACCATGCGTGTAATTTGCGAGGGGGGTAGGGGGGTTATGACCCCCCCAATAATCTGAACCAATCACTATAACCCCCCCAATAAAGTCACATCATTTCAATTTACAAAAACATCTTTCATGAATAACTTGTTAATTTTCTTTATTCATTATCAATTTTGGGTAAAATACTAGCATGTTTAATCATTTGGTAATGTAACCCCCCCTTTCCCCACAAAAACTTGGTATCACCCAGCCCGTTGGCGCTAAGCAGCAGCGCCAGGGTTGCCAGGTTCGCGGTTTTCACGTCAAATTGGGCTTGTTTGAAAATCCAGTCGCGTGTGAAAATTCAAGCGTGGCGGGATGCGGTTTTGTGGGCTACTTTTAAAAATTACATACAGAATACATAAAATACACACAGAACATGTTTAATAGTAAAGAGTTTAATGTTTAATGAAATACAAACGGTTTAAGGTAAATACATACACTTGGAAAATTGAGAAATTTAGGTGTGTCATATAATAGATTCTAAAAGTGTAAAATATTTGTTACTGTTGGAAGAATGTGAAAAATTTCTTAATTGTTTAATGTGCAGAGTAAATACAAAGAAATTTAAATACATATATGATTTAATAAATGAATAAATAGGCAGACAGCTCAAACCCCCCAATATTGGACCCAAAGTTACGCCCTTGGTTCAGACACCAATTTGGCTGACTGGCTATATTTAAGATAAAATGGGTTTAGTTTTAGGCTTGGGGGATTTCTCACAGACCATTGAAGTTGTCATCTGTAACGTAAACATCATCCTGGAGTTGTCCTTATTAGGAATTCTGGGTTTTTATGTATTTTTAACCCAATTTTTCCTCCCAACGCTGTAATGGCCAATCAACCCACCCATTTACAAGGACTCTCACAATCACTCTAGGAGGGTGAAGACTGGCACACGTCTCCTCGAGAGGGCACAGGCAATTTTGATCTCTCAGGACTGATGGAAAGCAGTATGACCGGGATTAAAACCCACAATCCTTTGATCATAGTGTCCAGTACACTGGACATTTTTATGGCTTTTATAACTGGACAGCAAGTTCAACATTCTCACATCCACTTAATGTTACTTCTCAAGGCTGGTTGGTTAAAGACACTTGAAAAAAAGACAAAAAAAATTACTTCAAAATTAAAGTTTTAAAAAAATATCTTGAATCAATGTACTGAATGTTGCTACGAAGGACATATTTTAAAGTTGGATGTTTGGTTTTCAGTCAGGCTCAGCGGGAAATGTAAACAGAAATAATGTAAATGGTAGTAATAAAGATGTTCATTTTATTTTAATCTTGCAGATTTGGGCTCAGTGGACTAAGGCACTGACACTATGATCAGAGGATCGCGGGTTCAAATCCTGGACATGCTGCTCGTCATCAACAATCAGGGCTGAGAGAGCAAAATTGGCCTCCGGGTGGGTAGATGGCGCTCATAACTACTACCATATAATATCCACTGGCTCAGGTGTCTGTTAGCTGATGCATTAGAGCTGTGGATCCTTGACTGCCCAGCGATGACCAGCAGCGGTCAGAAAAGAGGCGGAGTCTGACTTCACATGCATCAGAGGAGGCCTGTGCTAGTCTTCACCCTCCTGGAGTCAAAGACATTACAAGTGATTGGGAGACAGGTGGTCAGTGGTCTCTTTCTCATACAGTGTAAAAGACAGCGGGATGGTTTGTATTAATCAGGGAAAGTATTCCTGCTATCCCTGGAACACGTTGTGGTCAAGGTCATTACTTGGGAGGGGGAAACAGCAGCGTACCTGGACCTTACACGCTACAGAATCTGTTCTAACAATCGTCCACCTATAACAAGTCAAGCCCTCTCTGTCTCTTCTCCATTTCTCAGCTGCCAGCTGTCGAGTCCCATTACATGCAAAAGTCTTTTAAACAGACACGCGGACTCTCTAATGAGCCAATAGCCTGTGTGAGTCACTACACACACCATGGATCGGCTATTTATCGACCCACACAATGACTCATTCATCCACTACACTCACTTTTTCTCATCTTAGCCATTTATTTATACATGAGCAAAGTTTAGTTTTCCATGATATGGGCCCTTTAAATTCAGCTGCTTACCATCCATTGATGCCAATATAAAGATCCAGGTCTAGAAGAGCAGCAGCATCCTCTTTGGTCCCATCAAAAGAGTGAACCTAAAAAAGAGCTTTAGCCACAAATCACAGCACACTGTGGTCAAATTATAAAAGACAATCAACATGATATACTTACCACTCCTCCAACACACCTTTCTCTGTTTCTCTTCATAATGTCTACAGATGAGAGAGACAGAGAGAGAGAGACAGAGAGAGAGAGAGAAAGAGCAACAGTGAGACAGAGAGAGAGACAGACAGACAGACAGAGAGCGAGAGCGAGAGCAAGAATGAGACAGAGAGAGAGGGATAGACAGATAGATAGATAGATAGATAGATAGATAGATAGATAGATAGATAGATAGATAGATAGATAGATAGATAGATAGAGGGGAGGGGGAGAGAGAGAGAGAGAGCGAGCGAGAGAGAGAGAGAGAGCGAGCGAGAGCGCGATGGATGGATGGATGGATGAGTGGATGGATAGATAGGGGAGAGAGAGAGAGAGGGATAGATGGATAGATAGATGGACAGACAGACAGATAGATGGTAGAGAGAGAGAGAGAGAGAGATGGACGGACAGACAGACAGACAGATAGATAAGATAGAGGGGAGAGAGAGAGAGAGAGAGAGAAAGAGCAAGAGTGAGATAGAAGGATGGATGGATGGTTTGATAGATAGATAGATAGATAGATAGATAGATAGATAGATAGATAGATAGATAGATAGATAGATAGATAGATAGATAGATACATACGGTAGATACATAGATAGAGGGGAGAGAGAG
>BRDA01012788.1:6643-21860 GCA_036984385.1 Crenuchus spilurus | reverse complement strand
ACCTCTGTTTTACTAACATCAGTCTCACTAATACAGGGTTACCAGATCCTCTAATACTCCATCACACATCAGCTACTAACACCTCTGTTTACCAGGTTTACTAACATCAGTCTCACTAATACAGGGTTGCCAGATCCCACAAACATACTACTGATTTTGTAACAGAGTCACACTACACAAACATAATGTATATATATATTTTTACATGTATAATATTTATATAATTTCTTTTTATATTTAGTGCAAAAACCATGCAAACCGCGAATTCTGAAGTTGAACACTGCAAACCTGGCAACCCTGCACAAATGCAATGCTTTTTGTTGTTGGTGATGAAGGTGACGTGTTTACACGTATCAATGTGCGCATGTGAGCCGTTGCAGGGACAGATTGGTTCACATTACAGATACAGCTCACCTACATTTGAGGATGTGAACCGTCAACATAGTTAAATCTGATCTGAGCAAAACATCTGATTTGAGCAACGTGGCTGTAATGTGAATGAAGCCTTACTTAATAAGAAGAGAAGTGTGGAAGCTGCTTTTAGTTTCTATGTGCCAATAAAATACAACAACTTAACAACAGAGATTAGACTCAACACCAGTACAAGGATTTAAGAGGCAGCCTTTTCTAAACTCAGTTTTTTATGATTTATTTGGTTTTATTTTTCAATTATATTTTTGTTTATTTATCTTTAATTCCAAAAATCTCATTGTATAACTGCATTTAATTTTATAGTTTTACTTTATAAACTTTGAAAAAAAACATTTGAAGCACTTTGAGCTGCATTTATGTATGAAATGTGGTATATAAATATTATTATTATTATTATTATTATTATTAATGTTATTATTATTATTATTATTATTGTTATTATTATTATTATTATTATTATACATTGACTCATGGCTCCTGTAGCAGGACGTGCATCACATCAGCAGGTTTCTGTGACTGTGCAGCCTTAAAAGCCCTAAAACAACTGAGCATCTACAGCACACTGCATACATACATACATACATGTACTGATGCACCTGGACACATCCCCAGTGATGTTCCTGGTGTTTCAACTTGTGTTCAAATGGCTGATTTGAGCCCCAAACATCTTGAGGCCAGTTCTGCCATGTCGATTGTTTATGCTTAATAATTTTAATTACAATAACTGCATCCAGTTCACACTAGAACTCATTAGCTATTAGACAGAGAGGTGAGGACAGACTGAGCCAGTTTATGAAGATGGAGAAACAGAACTAGGACCATCAACGCACCGGGGCATCGAGATCCACACAGGAATAGCGCCTCCTGTAGTCCTGCAGACACAAGCTAAGCTGTTCCTTGGAGGTCTCCCATCCAAGTACTAACCAGACCCAGACCTGCTTAGCTTCAGTGGATTTGCATGTTATGCTGTGCAGGTTCTATGACTGGGACAGAACAGCTACACACTCATTTTTACATGTAACATCTAAGTGGATAAGAAGCAGTTTTCTACATGGACAGGACGGTTACTTCCTTCTGGAGGCTAATTTTCACCGTGTGAACATATGGAGCGTACGTTATTTCACCTCTGGTGTTTGCAAGCTTCAGAGCCTCTGTGCTGTCCTCTAAGTTTCCTCCAGTGATCATGAACTGAAAAATATACACAGGCTGAGTTTCCAACCAAACATTTGGCAAATGTTATGCGCATGTACAAAATTTCTACAGAAAATGTGAATTAGGTTGTGTCAGGTTTGTGTGTAAAATATGAGCTGCTAGGGCTGGGCGATACAACGATATCGATTTTTTTCACGATAATTTTTCCCTCGATGACGATGATAAGCCGGGACAATAGAATTCGATAAGCATTAACGTTCATTTCCATTTCACGTCTAAGCAGCTTGACAGTGAGTTCAGAAGTCTAATACTGCTGCTTGTTAGCTCCTCCTCTCCAGCGCCGCCAAAATGCACTGTTGTGTTTAAGACAAGCTGTGATTGGGGGAGAGCGTACTGGCGCTGGGCGAGAGAGCACGAGGTCACTGTGTGCTCATCTGTTTGTGTGAGAAGGAGAAGGACAGGGGGCTCGCTGTGTGTGTGTGTGTGTGTCAGCAGCTCGCATGCTAGCTTTAGCCGTTAGCTTGTTGGCTCTCTAGCCTGTTGTTATTTTGGCGTGGGGACAACAGCAATCACTGTAAGTTTCAACAATAAAGCGACGACTGTAAAAGTCTTTCTCATC
Source organism: Crenuchus spilurus (assembly GCA_036984385.1). Taxonomy (NCBI): domain Eukaryota; kingdom Metazoa; phylum Chordata; class Actinopteri; order Characiformes; family Crenuchidae; genus Crenuchus; species Crenuchus spilurus. The sequence goes on along the minus strand of BRDA01012788.1, from coordinate 19,657 downwards.
CATCCTTTCAACACGTCCAGCCCGACGCTACAATATTATGTTCTGGCAATAAACATTTTAATATTTTAAATAGTAACATTTCATGTGTTTAGTCTGATGTTTTTAGAAAGATGTTGTTTAAAACTATGACAGTGTTAGAAAATATAATATTGTGATAATTATCGAGATTGATCAATACAGAAAAATGTATCGTGATAAAATTTTTGGCCATATCGCCCAGCTCTATGAGCTACCATAAAAAAGGATCTAGATCAGCACTAAACCTCTCAGTGTAGACAGAGCTACTGTAATACAGGATCTAGACCAGCACTAAAACTTTGTTGTTTAATGTAAGTACAACAACAGTTTGTCGCTGTGTATACACAATAGGAATTAAACTAATGAAACAGTATATCATACTAGCAGACTTACAGCTTGATACGTCATCATTTCCACCTTTTCCACTATAGCTTTGTGTAAAACTGCAATATTTTAACAATTCTGGCCTTTTGTTGTATACTTTCAAAATTCGCCATGTGGACTGAAAGCTCACTATTGTCAACAGGAGAACATAAGGAGAGCCTTACCTTTTGAACCCCAACTTGAAGTGCTCTTTCAATGATTTGCTGAAAATCATCTGGGAGACAAAAAGACATTTTAATTTATTTAGACCTTAAAGTTCACAAGAACCACGGTGATCGGTCTGAACATAACCATGATGATGTGCATTACCTTCATGTTTTTGATTTCCTCTGTACACTCCCCTGAACATGGGATCAGTGAGGTTTATACCGATATCTGCAGACATTAAAGTGAAGGTAACTTTAAATACAGGCGCCGATCTCTGAAACAAGAAGCCTAGAAGCACTTAAAATTAAAAGAACTGCTGGGTTGTTGTTTTTGAGATAATTTCTAATTAACTTGAGATATTACGTCATTACTTTGACATAGTGAATATGAGGTCAGCCATGACATTAAAACCACCCGCCTAATACTGTGTAGGTCTCCCTTTTACTTCTGGTACCAAGACAGGCAGCAATCTGATCCACTCATACAAGAGCACGCTCTAACACACCACCACCACGTCAGAGTCACTGCAGTGCTGAGAATGATCCACCAATTCAAAAATACCCATTCTGTGGTGGTGCTAACCATTAAGGAATAGGCTGTAATGAGGTTAAAGTATACAGATAAAAAGATGGACTACAATCTAATTGTAGAACTATAAAGAGTACCTGTATGGTCAGTGGATACAAGGTGGTTTTAATATTATGGTTGATGTGTACATCGCAGAGCAAGTCATTCACAACAACGTATATGCAGGGGCGAAAATAAGCACTGTTAAATAGACAAAGGAGAGCTGTAGCTACTGCTGAAGTTCTAATTCCCCGTTCCACCTTAAATGGTAGAGCATTTACGTTGAAACTGCTAGTAAGTCCTTGGAGCCGCCTGCGTGTAACTGCTGCAATATTTAAGGTGGAACGGACAATTCGAATAAGAAACTAACTTGGCAATGCAATGTATTTCCTTCGTTTGAATGAATGAAGGCAGTCTTGCTGAGATATCCGTCTGATCCTTACTAAACATAACTCCAAACTTTTCGATTATTTTTCAGTCTTACCTATGAATCTCAAGTTAGCCATGTTCAATGTGGTAAAAGCAACAAAATGACAAGCGCTACTCTCAGCATATCCAGCAGTCGTGTACCGTAATAACTCATGTAGACGTGCACACTGAAGTCTAATGATATGTGGCATTCACATATAAATGTCACGTGTTCACGTTGTAGAGTAGTGTTAACGATGTTGCAAACGTTTTGGCGCATTCAGATGTGACAATGATACAAACACACTCATCACACCCAAACACATCTGGCACCACAGCAACAACATGGCAACATCTGAGATACCGCAGCATCCACCTGGGATACAATAGCAAATGCCTAGCAACACCATAGCAACCACCTGGGATACAATAGCAACTGCCTAGCAACACCATAGCAACCACCTGGGATACAATAGCAAGTACCTAGCAACCACTAAGCAGCATCATGGAAGGCAACTGAAATACTATAGCAATCACCTCGCCACACTGCAGCACCTGTCTAAGATCCACTTTACAAAACCATAACAACCATGTGTGATGCCATCACAACAACTTAGCAACACCAAGGTAATCACTTAGCAGAACAGTAGTAATCACTGTGCAATATTTTAGCAACACCATTTGTGCCACGTAAGAACACCAGAGCAACCACTTAACAACTACTTTGAAACACCATAGCAAACAACTACCAACCACTTAGGAACCCTATAGCAACCACTTAGCAACACCATAGCAACCACTTAGTAATACCATAGCAACCATCTAGCAACCACCTAGCAAGCTCTCTACACGATAGCAATCACTTTGTAACACCATATAACCACTAAACAACATCATAGCAACCATCTAGAAAAAGCATCAGCATAGAAGATTTAACCCCTTTCTTTGCGAAACGGTTCTTCGCTTCCTTTAGGATAAGCATTGTTTTTGTTGTTTAGCAGTATTACGGTAAAGCCGCTGCATTACACTGTTGTCTCCCACAATCCCTCCGGTGCAGCGGAGAATATGGCCGCGTATTTAACCCACCAACAGAAAGTCCTACGACTTTACAAGAAATCTCTGAGACACATCGAGTCCTGGTGTGTTTTCAGGTAAATATTCTGTAAATGAGCCGACAATAAACACGATGCAAAGCCGACGTGAGAGATTTCTGCTTCAGTGAGATTTACAACTCGGCTCAGCGGCACTGTCGGGACGTTCAGGTCATTTACTGTTAGCCTAGCCTGCTAGCATAACCATAATAATCATAATAATACAATAAAAACACGTTAAACACACATTTATACATCAGTTTACACTCTGAACTGTTCATTTTGTCTGTTGGCATAACCATAATAATAATAATACAATAAAACACATTAAACACATTTATACATCAGTTTACACTCTGAATTGTTACGTCTGTTAGCATAACCCTAATAACAGAATATAAACACATTAAATATACATTTATTCATCAGTTTAGACTCTAAACATTTAGTCTAGACTGTTAGTTACACCAAAAAAAGCAGAATTTAAACACATTACACAGAAAAACGCATTAAACACGTTTTATACATCTGTTTATAGTCTGTACTGGTAGTCTAGTCTGTTAGCTGAACCGTAATATCTATAATAACTAGGGTTGGGTATCACCACTGATTTCCTGAATTTATTCGATTTCAATTATCAATTTGTTTCGATATCATTGAGGTATATTTCAGTTACAGGTTTTGTTTGGATATGAAAATAGATTTTCAGAGAGCAAATATAATTGTACAAGGAGCACCATCAACTTACCATTATTACAAACATTAGTGTTTACATGAATAGTGTTTCCTGAATTTCCCGCAAGGGATCAATAAAGTATCTATCTATCTGTCTATGAAGAAATAACCCAAAACGTGCACACACCACATTTTACAGTGATATGTTTGTGTGTGTGAGATAAAGAGAAGCACACAGAGCTCGAAGTTGTACTTTGTGTGTTAATACAGAATATAATGGTACTCTTTTGATTCACTGACTCTCAAACTTTATGGATTTGTGTGAATTGGAAACTCAGTCTGATACATTTTTGTCTACAGAATTCACACATTTCTGTCTACAAATTTAGTGAAGTACCAGCATGAACATTAAATGTAAATATGAACGTTCTTTATCAGTAAACTGTCCAAACGCTGCAGAATAAGACATAAAAGCTTCTGAATAGTTTTATGTAATGTGTCGTGGCTCGTACAGAAATAGTGAAATAGTGCTGGTCTGATACTTTTACTCTGAGTTTCTTTAGTCTAAGGGCCTTTTGGTCTGAGAGCTGAGACATAACGATGGTTTAAGGACGGATGCCGTTCTTTTTATTGCCCGAGACCTGACGCTGAGGTCAGAGGACATCCTAAAATGTGCATCGTAAATGCCTTCTCTTATCTCCAGCCATGCCAAGGACAGATTCCGTTAAGCAAAAACGGTCACGGTAGATTAAAGGGGGTTAAAGATTTGCTCACACACTGTGAACAATAGGCTAATTTTAAAGATCAGTTTTGTGTTTGCATGATATCGGATCATTCAAATGAAGATCGTTTTTAAATTGTTAGAAAATCAGGAGTAAAATAAATAAAAAATAAATAAAAAGATGGCATTGTTTTCATTAGAAAATGTAGTGGGTCACTTCACAAACATGAGGCATTGGTCATTCACGAATAATCAGATTGCTGTACTTAAATATAGCCACAGTAACATTAAAACTGATCTTGTGCTGCCCAGTTTTTCTTATTATCCAGTGTTTCAGTTAAAGTTTGATGCTGACTCTTGTTCTTGCTGTTTCAGAGATAAGTACCGTTTCTACGCCTGCTTGCTGAGGGCACGGTTTGATGAGAACAAGAATGAGAAGGACATGGTGAAGGCAACCCTGATGCTGAAAGCTGGAGAAGAGGAGTTCTGGATTAACCAGCATCCCCAGCCTTACATTTTCCCTGATTCACCTGGTGGAACGTCCTATGAGAGATATGAATGCTACAAAGTAAAAAAATAAAGATTTTTCTGGATGAGGGTTGTGAACGTTAGAGACTAATGCTGTGATTTCATTGTGATGTGGTCTCTTGATTTATCAAGAACCAGTAGGTCTAAATACAATCTGTAGTAAATACAAGCTGTAGGTTGTAAGTATAGTGAGCTCCACAGTAGAGTCACAGTGTCTTCAGTTAAATGACACAAGAAGACCAGAAACAAGCTTAAGAAGTCCTCAGTTACTGAGGTTTGAATAGAACTGTAATACACTTTTTAGTATTAGTATTATTTTAAAATTAAAAGTGAAACAAAAAGTGTTACTAATTTCATTCTAACAGTCTGTGATTGATATAAATGAGACCTCTTTTTGCTTGCTTTACAAGGTTCCTGAATGGGTTCTGGACCACTGGCACCCCTCTGAGAAAGCCATGTACCCTGATTACTTCTCTAAGAGAGAGCAGTGGAAGAAGCTGAGAGCCCAGAGCTGGGACAGGGAGGTGCGTAAGAGTGCAGCCAAAATTATTTACTTGGGTCTTCACGATCGCCTTCATTTGGTCTATGTTCTCATTGAATTAGCCCTTGGAGACAGAAATAACGAGGTTAACCCTTTTGCCTGATGTTGCAGCTTTAACAGACTTGAAGCTAAAGTAACTAGTAGTGCTGTCAACATGAATACATACTCGCCTGATTGCAGTTATTGGAGATAATCACAGTTGTTTTCTTTCACAGTCAGGTTTATTTTTTTAATAAACGGGCCGTGAATTGGTAACACTGTCATTACTGACACTGAAGTAAATAAATGTCAAAGACAGCAGAATTTATTGTGTCAAAACTGCAGTACTGGACCGGTGGACTCCTGCTCTGTTTGGTGAGCTTCCTGATTCAGCTCAGCAGGTTTAATTGTAGTATCGGAGCAGAGAAATCACCAAACTGTGCTGGACACCGGCTAGGAGCCTTTAGAGGGTACCATTGAGAATTTGAACTCATGCTGTGTTGGCACTACTGAGTATTGACTGACAAGCAGGGATTGATTCAATTGGCCAGTTTAGGCTTGTAATTTAATGTAAAATGAACCAAATGAGACAATTAAATTGTTAATCATGATTATGTACATGGCAGTTAATGACCAGCTAGAATTTCCTGATTGCAGTCATTTAAAGTTCCTACACCCTTAAAAATTGGGTTCTCATCGTAGCCCTGGTTGTACATAGAACCGTGAAGGCTTACATGGGTCTTTACATGGTTAAATTTCTCATGTTATTCAGTATAGCAGCGATTCTCAACTGGTGGGGACACGTTCTGGGCGGGTTGCAGACAGATTGTAAAAGAATAAATAAATTTTAAAACCATTAAAAAACAATTGATGCTTATCTGATTTTGTCCTCGTCTTTTAAATTGAAAAAAGAGACACAGAGAGGCAGGCGTCAGACGAGTGCGCAGCATTCTCGTTGCCATGGTAACCACCATTTGCTGGTTATCAGTGTTGCCAAGTCCGCTTATTATAAGCGACTTTGGGCTTGGTTTTCTAAAGTCGCTTGCAAATCTCCTGAGTGGTGTGTTGCGGTTTTTTGAGCTTGTTTTTGAACGTAAAGTTGCTTATTTGGGCTTGACTTTCTTTCCAAATGAAACTCTTTGATGATCTCCCAGCTCCCCATAATAAAGGAATGTATAATGTCATAATAAATGTTTACCTTTTATACTGTTTAAAAGCAGCCTCTGTTTTACCGAATGTGGTGGGTTGCCAGTTGAGCTTATTTTGGGCTTGTTTTGGGCTAGTTGTTTCTTTCGCGATATATGGCAACACTGCTGGTTAGTCTTTTGTTTAAATTTGTGATGTACAGAAGCAAAGAATTGGGTGATATTTTTATGCTACGTGCTTTTAACAGTTTATAAATATTTAATAATATGTAATATTTTATTAAAGATAAACATTTTATTTTATTAATAACACTTAAGTTATTATTAATATATTATAATCATATCATAATTTGTAAGTAATGTATTAATATTTATTAATAATATTAATTTAATTTATATTCCAGCACCCCCTCAAACCCCCCGAATCAAGCTAGTCGTGTCCCCCCTGAAATCTCCATAAAATGTGTTTTTGAAGGCTATTTTTCAAAAATAAATTAGTTTGGTTTGTATTCTATAAAAGTGGGTCCCGACTTAATGACCATGAGAAAATGTGGGTCCCGGGCTGAGACCAGTTGAGAACCCCTGCAGTATAGCACCAAAAAAAGCCTCATCTGGTGTATAAAAATAAATATATAGAACTGGAGGTGAACAGATGTGTATTGTTAGGTCTGAATTGATAATCCAAGTCTTACCAATTATATTAAATAATTCAAATAAATCAGCCATTACAGGGAGTCAGAGTGACCAGCAGAGGGCACTGTGTGTCCTTAAAGAAGGAAAATTCTCCACTTTATGTAGTTGTGTAAATGTATCTGCAGGTCCAGCAGTTACAGGAGGAGACTCCAGCTGATGGGCCCACATCCGAGGCTCTTCCCCCAGCCCGGAAAGAGGGCGATCTCCCACCACTGTGGTGGCAGTACGTGACCCGCCCACGAGAGCGCCCCATGTAAGCGGACCTGTGGCACTCCAGCACATCTGACGCCTGTGCTACAACCACACAGACACACACTGCATTACTGTCCATCTACTCCTCAGTTTTCTCACCTGGGGTCTTTCCAGTCTCCATACTTACCATCTGCATGCACTTTGTGCTGCTAACCAAGAGAATACGAAGTGCAGCAAGACTTTAAAGGGTTAGTTTAGCATTTTTCAACCTGGTATCTGTGTTTTGTGTACGGTCACTTCATTGTTTTTCCAGAACTTGAGTCAAACGACAGGAATCCTGAAAAAGATGATGAGGCACTTACTTGATCACTTTGGCTCAGTTTCACAGATCCAGTTTAATTTTGTCGTTGGGTTAAAAAGCATTTCATATTATTGAAGACTAAGATGAATCTTACTGTACATGCCTGCATCATTAAGTAAAGATTAGGTTGAAAATACTGGAGTATTCCTTTAGATTACTTGGGAGTGAAGGCTGTATCCATGTGCAGGTAATGAGGTTCAGTTTGTGTCTGACTGTACAGAGATATAAAATGCACATGGTGACCTAATAAATTGTGTAAATTAAACGGTCTGTATTCTTTTTCTCAAATCTGTGATACCAAAGTTCTGCACCAGGTCACTCTGATCAGTTCAAATCTAACAAGGGTTTAGTTAATTTGACCCATTCATCATAAAATGCTCAACATGTGACAGCAAAGACTTGAAAAAAAATGAAAATTTTGGAAGAGCAAAGCCAAAAAGCTTTTGTCAGCTGCTGTGGTTTTCATTGAGTTTTTAACACATACCACAGCGGCTGCTCAATGATGCTTTTGGGAAACTGTTCGATGTCTGGTCCTTAGTACAACCTTGGCTTCTTCTTCCAAATTGCGGTCTTCACTTTGCCCAATGCTTTTTCAAAAACAGCAATTGATCTGTTTTCTCAACTTCAGAATGGCTCACCTTTCTTTAGTAGAAGCTCTCTGGTCTTCAGATTGGAATCTCAACTTCGTCAGTGTTCCCCTCGGCATTGAATACCGCCTCAGGTCTTATTGAATAGCACAGTGCAACTGATGCATACTGCAAAATGGCTGTGTCTAGTTGTTCACTGTAGTAGAGAAGTAGGCAAATTTGGATGCAGCCACAGTCCGATGTAAATATCAAGTAATGTAAGCTGGTCAGATTTCAGATCTATTTGAAAAACTATAAAAATAATCTAATAATAATATTGCTGTCAAATTTAGCGTTAAAGGTGTTTTGTCTCAGGGCAAGTTACACTCAACCTACGAGTCTATCTGTAGAATAATACAAAAATGAACATTGTATATGAACAAAATATTTCATTCTTTAACCCTCTGGAGTTGGTGTTCCTGCCGGCGGCATTTTAACAAAGTTCGGAAAAAACACATCTCTTCGAAACTTTATCCTAAAAACAAAACTAAATATACCCCGGAAACCTTAAAAGGTTTACTTTTCAAATATATATAACTTGAATCAAAATATATTGTTAGATATGTGTGAGAGGAGCTTAAATAAGCAGACACGTTTTTCTGAGCTAGTCAGACAGCTGCACGTTTTTTCCCGGCAAATGTCACAATCTGTCACTCATATGATAATGACATGGTAATTCCAGACGTTCCACTGGTGGATTACTGGCTGTGGAATGTGCAAAGATGCCCCATTAAACAAGAGCTCTTACCTGAGTGTTCACACATCTCATAAATATTCAGTCTAGGAACCACCGAGTGAGTAAAACAGTGTCACCTCGCATTAGTTAAGCTTTAGAAATAAAACCACATACAATGTCTAAAAACTGTAATGAGCAGTGTGTAGCCAACTCCTCTGTTTATTCAGTTCTGAGCTCAAACGTCTAGAAATGTTGACTGTTTTTTCACAATATATCTGCATAATAAGTATAATAAACACTACCTCCAAAAGAAGCTAATCCAAGTCTGACGTCTTATCTAGTACTTTTAAAGTAAGTGACGGAGGCATGTATGTTAATATTTTTATTAGCTAAACAGCAGTTTAACACAGGAAATAAACAGAGACTCTTCAGAACGAAAGCATTCAGAAGAACTGTAGTCACAGATCCGTTCAGCTTCAGCCTCCCCAGCACTACTGTTTACATTCATTAATAACAGAACCGTGTCCATAACAGCATCAGAGCAGCTAAACGGTACAGTAGTGAAGTCACTGGGATAGTAGGACAGGATAGTTCAGATGGACATGGACAACTATATACATACAATCAGCATCATATGCATAGAGCATCAGCTAAGAGGACCCGTTCTGCCTGAGCGTCACATAGGCCCAAAGTTACGGTATATATCACATGTATTAAACCACCAAGGCAGACCCAGAGATGGAGGCTACGCTAATATCAAAGTAACAGTGAGCATAACACAGCACTGAAATGGTTTTAAACACTATCCTAGCCAAGCCCAGGACAACTCATGGACAATTTAGAGTACCCAATTCACCTGACCTCCATGTTTTTGGACTGTGGGAGGAAACTGGAGACACGGGGAGAACAACTGCAGATGCTGACCTGAACCGAAGCCCTCAGCGCTAAGAGGCGAACGTGCTAACCACCAAGCCAGCCACTGATTATCCTAATATTGTAATAAGATACGACTGTGATCATCATTTTGAGACATCACCCAGGTCTAGATGGCACACCGTAAACCTGACTGATTGGTTCAAAGCTCATTTGCATATAGGAGACGAGTACCAGTGCAGAAATATGGCAGAAATACTTGATTTCTTGACCATATTAACATAAGCTGATGTGTTTGTAGAAGCTCACTGCACTACAGGCCTTTCTGTGTAGTCATATCCTCTTTCTCAGGACCCAACATCACTTATAATCTATACTGAATGAATTGAAATCGGCTGAGGGAGCTGCCTCTACATCAGCCTTCCTTAACCCTGTTAAAATGGACTTTAATGAGGTTTCCCATTTATCACAGCAGGGCCTGGCTGTGACTTCTAGATCTAAGGTTCTCAAACTGGTCCCCCGAGACTCCCAGATGCTCCTTTTGCTCCAATCCAACTCTCAAAATATAGAAATGGAGCAAAAATTAAGAGCATCTGGGGGTCCATATTATGACCACCTCCTTGTATATACACCCATGTAAGTGGACTTTGTACAGATTGTAGTGCATCTGTTGCTTTGTTCACCCTGTTGTTCAGTACTCAGGACCCCCACAGAGCAGGTGGATCGTTCTCAGCACTGCAGTGACACTGACGTGGTGGTGGTGTGACCAACCAGCCAACAGCGTCAGAGGACCAACACTAACTGTGCTGAGCTGCTGTCTCTGGCTTTACATCTACAAGACCAACAGGGTAGGTGTACACACCGAGTGGACAGTGTTTAAAATCTTTGCTGAACACACATCAACACACCACCACCACGTTACCACTGAGAATGATCCACCACTCAAAAAAGAGCTGCTCTGTGGGGGGTCCTGAGCATTGAAGAACTGGGTGAGTGAAGTACACAGATGGACTACAGTCTGTACAAAGGACAGTATGGTCAATGGAGCTAAAATGGATAAAGAGTGTAGACACAATGAGGTCGTCATCAGTGTATGAAGCCCCCCCAGCATTGGGCTGTAGAGCTCTCTACAGTACTGGAGCTCCATCCAATAGAATGAGCTTGAATGGAGGCAGAATTAGTAATCCAACATCAGTACCTGACCTGGCCCAAGTTCTCATGGTTTAATACAATCAAATCCTCACAGCAATGTTCTAAAGTCTAGTGTGAAGTCTTTTCAGAAGAGCAGAGGCCATTGTCATGCAAGAACCCAACACCCTTGTATAGCAGTCCTCTGTGTTTAGTCTGAATTTTAGGCTTTTTTTAGTATTTCACTGTTAATTGTTGAACCGTGCAAATCAGGCAGCCATTTTTTGTTTGCGCTGCAGTCATAAATGAACTGACGTTCAAACCTGCACAGCAGTTACTGTGTAGTACAGAAAGATAACGATAAGACATTGCAGCCAACAGAAGTTTTAATAAAACTAAAGTGTGGATCATTTTTGACTCATATTAAAACTCTAAAAGGTCTACCAAAGGCTGGTCCAGTAACAACCCGCCCAGTGGTCCGGTCTGTCAGCCGTTCTGCTGTTACAGACACTTGAGAGTAAAAAAAACATTGAATTTGATGCACAATGCTTTGTGTTGACTACATAATGTTGAAAAAGACTTCAGAGAGCTTCGACCTAAATAGAAACTTCACACGCAAGCCGCTACAGGTCCTCTTTTCACAGTTTCACAATAGCGACTTCAACGCAAGAAAACGCAACAATAGATGCCTTCAAAGCACCAGCACTGCGTCAAGGGTAAGCCCAGTCTAATGTACAATGTGCACATTTCTTACATTCTCGTCAGCGACTTCTCTTTGAGTTGCCGTGATTGCGCTTCTGCGATTCCTGATTTCGGTGAAATAAAATGTTAAAAACAGAAAACAATATCAGGCACAACGTTTTGGCACGTATGGGCGGATGGGCTGGTAGCAGAGAAGAAATGTACAGTATCAACAGTAACAGAGAATCACTTCAACAAAAACGTAGCACATGTCCAAAAAATCGATTGCTCAAGGGAAAAGATATACTTTGTCACGATGTAAAATAATACTGTGCTTGGACGTTCCTCGTCAACTACAGAACCTACCACACAGACTGCGAGTGCAAGAGAAGTCATTAGTCCATTGAAGCGGGTGTATGTATTGGTCATGTGATCAGTTTACCAGCTTGGGAACGAGTTGACGAGGTCTGCCCGAATGCACCATAACACCACTCTAGACTACATTACCCATCCTACACCTGACACCATGTTGACGGAGACGCTGACTCATTCACTTCTGCTACATGCAGGCTTAGGAATGCTCCGCCCCTCTTTATTCAAAGAGAGGTGCAGACCTGTCATTGGTCATCGCCCGTTTGAGCCTCACCCCTCGACGAATGGCCAGAAGCATGTCGTCATCCTGCGCATCCAGCTCCTCTTCATCCTCCTCCGGCAGAGTGTCCGACTGGCTGATGGTGGTGGCTGTTTCGTGGGAGGCTGGCGATGAAGCATTGTTGTTGTTCCCTGGGGGAGATGTGCGAGTTTGTGGGCGCTCGCCGTCTGTGGCGGTCAGCGGCTCTGGGACGGTGGGGGTTTTGACAGGAATGACAGGCGTTCTGATGGGGATCGGGCCCTGGCCGCTGGAGCCACGCCACAGGCTGGGCTTGGATGACGGAGCCCGGCGGATTGTGGCCACACCAGGTGTGGGAGTCACTGAACTGCAGGACGACGGCAGGCCGGTGCTGGAGGAGGGGCGCTTGGCTGGTAACATCCGGCGATATGTGTGGCTGAGCTCTGTGTTTCGCGGAACCAGTGAGGTTCCGTCGAAGTCTGGCTGGTCTACATCTGGATCTCCAGCAGCTGGCAAATGGTCATAATCAAAAACTGCAGAGAGAGTAAAGAAGATCACACACCAGATTGCCCATATTCACACTGTTCTACAATGCTTCTGCTTCACAATGTTCTAGAATGTTTACGCACAACCAAACTCCTAAGACTTTTTCTATGTACACAAAAGGCCATTTTCTCTCCAATACTGTTCACAAATTTGTCTAAATATGTGTTAGTGAGCAGCTTTCCCGAGATAATCCAAGGCCTTTTGTGTACATAGAAAGTCTAAGATCTTTGAGTTCAAAGAACCCAGTTAAACAAATGAGACACAAATATTAGACTTGCTCATTCATTTATTGAGGAAAATGATCCAATATGACATATTTGTGAGAGACTAAAGTATGTGAACCTCTAGGATTAGCAGTTAATCTGAAGGTGAAATTAAAGTCAGGTGTTTTACATCAATGTGATGACAATCAGGTGTGAGTGGG
>BRDA01012787.1:980-21108 GCA_036984385.1 Crenuchus spilurus | reverse complement strand
AGATATAAGCTTATTTTTATAACTTAAGTAGTATATTTTAGCTTTAATATTAGACCAGAGATCCACAGTTATGATGTGTGAACTGTTTCATATGTAAATCTTTGTTACCGCTTATAGTAATTGTTCCGTTCCACCTTAAATACTACAGCAGTTACTGTAGGCAGTTTGAGCCGCCTCACTGTTACTGCTGCGCTGTTTAAGGTAGAATGGAACAATTCCAAACTTAAGCGTCATTCATTCAGTCTGTTTGTATTTATCTGCTTTAACACACATTTTATTCACACTTAAGTGTTTTATATGCAGCTAATGAGCTCAGCTATATACACTAAACGCTAAAATATGCATTAAATGTTTAAAACACTTCATTCATTCATTCATTCATTCATTCATTATCACACCCGCTTAATCCTTATTAGGGTCGCGGTTAGTCCCCCACCCCGTCACTGGGCGCAGGGCAGGGCGTTACACTATTCAACTAAGCCCAGGACAGGGCGCCAGTCCATCGCTGGGTGACACACACACACAGACACACCTACGGACAATTTATTTTAAAACACTTCATATCACAGATATACTATTATCTAGTACTATCTATTATTACTATCTATTATACTAGTATTATCTAGTTCTTATCTAGAAAATAGAAGTATCAGTTTGAGACTCGGTATCTGGAGACACTAAAAAATTAATGACTCGGATGGGATCGGGAACAGAAAAAATGTGATCGGGACATTCCTACTTTTTACTACTCAGTTTATCCAGTCACTGGTTGCCACTCACTATAAATGGTCTAAATCTGTCATTTCATGGTTCATGAGGTTGTTCACTGTCCACAAACAGTGTCCAAATACTGTTTTATAGTTATGGACCATCACAATCATTATTTACATTGATATATGTTTGTTTTATACAGTTAAAGGAAAAATTATTATCCTGTCTATTAAAGTTAAAGCTTTTTCAAAGTCATTTTATAACAGAGCATGGATTTTTCAACATAACATTTCTAAACACACTATTTTTCTTTAGAAAATGTAAATTATTTTTATTTTCATACTATAAGAGAACTATATCACCTTATATTATAATATATAATATTAGGCCCCTTCTAGAACTACCAGACCTTTGCCATTTGGCAGTTACACGTTTAAATCCCAAAGAACTGCCACATGGCAGGTGTGAATAGCCCTTCTTGCCTCCAGTGTTATGTAAATGAGGCCATCGGAGTCACAGGGGTTGATCATGTCCAAAGCCTGCTGTGCACTGTAAACCTTTGCCATCTTTGCTTCTCAGTCAACAGAGTAAGTGAAATATGTGTGGTGACGTGGCTTTTTATCCACCTGGAGGTGGATACACACATAATCGTTATCATCATCGTTCACACTATCACCCATCACACCCATCCCTGTTCACTGTTACCTGGTACTGGCATATTTCGATCTAATGGCTATAACAACATTTAAAAAATCTAAAATAAATATAGAACCCATCTCAGTTACCTCCATCGTGTATATTTGTAATATTGTAATATTGTACTATAGTGAGAAACCTTTATTCTATTTTAATTCACTCAGCATGTAGCCTACAGATAGGCTATTTACTTTGGTGCAGTTTACTATAGAAAGTTTATGCACTTTATATAATAGGTGACAAAAAGGTGACATGCTGATTGGTCAAAATAGCCAAAGTTCAGGTTTTTTTACCCTTATTTTAAGTAATTTTGTCTTTTGAAAAACTGCAAATAGGTAAAGATACTTTTACATAACTTTCATAAAACCCAAAGTAAAAGAATCTTATATGGACATTTTGTCTTATTTTAAGTGAAAATATCTCACCGCATTGGCAAATTTTTTTTTCAGTAAATATGACTCAAATTAAGATAAAATACTATTTTTTGCAGAATTTTTACTTATCAAGAAGGGTCAAAAAGAAAGGTTTTTCTTCTCCATCTGAGTCAACATAGTTCACACAATCACCCATCACCCCCGCTTAGCATTACCTAGAAATGGCTGCATGTACATAACAAAAGATGGCCTAATGGGTTGCAAATTACCCCAGCACTGCCATTTGGCAGTCTCTGGTAGAAGAAGGAGCCGTATGAAAATGCTGGCAGTGCTAGTGTTAAGAACTGACTTTTTTGAGCCACAGCTCAAAACACTGCTGTGCAATGGTGTGCTTTAAGTTTGTAATGATGAAAACTTGTTATATTAAGTCACAGCTAAAGGTTATCTCTCAATTTAAACACAGAATAAAAGCTTCAGTAAGAATTTGAGCTGTCACTTGAGTAAGCATCACACCAAAAACAAAAGAAATCAGTTTAGACTTAATAAAAAGAATTGTTGATGCTTACAAAGAAGGAGAAGGATAAACAAAGTTATCACAGCGTTTCCAAGAGTCAAGAACTGGAGTGAGAAGTGTTATCAAGAAATTCAATGACAGACATACAATACAGAACAAGCCTGGCAGAGAAATTAAGCGCAAGATTTCAAATACCCTGGAAAGAAGTCAGGAATTGTCTCAAACAAGACAAATCACTAGAGCCCTGCACAGGAATAATTGCAAGGTTGCAGAGCAAGAAAAACTCTACTTCTACAGAAGACCTTCAAGCTAGACTGAAGTATGCTAAGGACAACCTGGAGAGAAGGATTATGCATACTGGAAGCATGTCTGTTGGTCAGATCAGGCAAAACTAAAGCTCTTTAGCCATAGAGACACTGGTTATGTTTAAAGGGAAAACGAGAGGTTATAACACAAAAAACACCATCCTCACAGTGAAACATGGTGGGGGAGTATTATGCTGTGGGGATGCTTCAGTACATGTGGACCTGGGAATCTTGTCAAGGTGGAAGGAATCATGAAGAAAGAAGGATGTGTGAAGATTTAAAAAAAAAAAACTTTAAGAAGTCAGCAGCAAAACTTGGTCTTGGGTCATTGCTTTCTCTTCCAACATGACAACGACCCAAAACATGCATCACTCCTGGTGAAAAACGACCTCCAGAAGACAAAAATGAACATTACTGACTGGCCTGAACAAAGCCCTGACTTGAATCTCAATGAAAATCTGTGGGGTGTTCATGATAGAAGTCCACCAAATCAGGAGGAGCTTGAGAAATTTGCAGAAGATTGGGCTGGGATCGCTCAGGAGATGTCCAAGACTTGTTAAACTACAGCAAACAACTGCAGACTGTTATCCAGCTAAAATACACACAACTGACTATTAGCATCAGGGGGCTAATCATTTTGATGATGGTAGTTTTTGTAATTTCATTTCTGTGGGCAAAGTCAAATGATTTAATCATTCAAAATAAATCTGGGATTTAACAGCACTTGGGAAATACATTTAATTAAAACACCACATTTTTCTCTCTTTGTATATCTATATCTGTCTCTCTCAGACTGTCTCTCTGTACATCTCTCTCCCTACTTATATCTATATCTGTCCATCTGTCTGTCCCATCTTTTATAGCACCAACATTTATACATCAAACAAGCCTCTGCTTTCATTTATATGTGTTAACCTAACTAAAACATACTCATTTCAGTTTGATACGTGATGTGTCTGTGAACTCAAATAAATAACAAATTATTGCGGTCTAATTATTATTATATCTAATAACTCAGATCTTGCGATTGTGAGGAGTATGAAAGGTCTAAATATATACAGCTTACATAAACATTTGTCCTCAATCCCTGATGTAGCATTTCAATATATATACCCAATCACTTTTAACATAAATCAAAGACTAGACTGATACACCAGTGTTAATGAGGCGTTAATGTGTTTCATACACTTCAGATGTACAGTAATGTCTCAGTAAAGGAAATGTCCACCTGTGTGTGTGTGTGTGTGTGTATTACTTTTAACTCTTTGTTGCATCCGTCTCCTGCATTGTACAGTTTGCAGATCAAAATGGGCAGAAAGGTCTGGCCTAAGCATTGGCACTGCAGAATTTAGCTACAGCAATGTACAAGTCAATGGAAAAGCTGCATAAATAGTGTGTGTGTGTGTGTGTGTGTGTGTGTGTCTGAGACAGGGCGGTCTTCAAGTGATTGATGCGAGGGTAAATAAAGGCGAGTGGCTGGTCTGGTACTTGGCTGGCCTGGCTGATACTCTGGGGTACAATCCTTCACCACAGTCAGCTTGTTCACTCATTCAGCTCCATCCACACAACCTCAGGGTCTCCAGCCTCATACACCCTGTTCATTCTTAGCAACTGGGCCTTTCATTAACCTGGCAATAAAAGACTGGTTCACTAGAAATCATCTTTTACATGTTTTTCCAGATGTATTCAATCAGCCAAGATGTTTGGAGTCCAGATTTTGTTTCTTTAGTATATAAACAGCCAACACTAGGACTCAATAGTCATCTAAACACCTCAGTTGTTTACAACAAAATGTTTCAGAACAGCTCAAACTGAACCTAGATGTTAATGAAGTTTAGTGGACGGAATGATTACTCTAAACTGCATTGGTGTGTGTGTTCACACCCAGTGATAGATTGGCACTGTCGTGGCTATAGCAAGAATAGTTTAATGCCCTGCGCAGCACTCAATGAAGGAGTAAGGGGACTCGCCGCAACCCTGATTGGATAAAGATGAATGGGTTTAGGACAGGGGTACTCAACTGGTCTCAGCCCGAGACCCACATTTTCTCATGGACATTAAGTTGGGACCCACTTTTATAGAATACAAACCAAACAAATTTATTTTTTTTAAAATAGCCTTCAAAAACATATTTAAACATACATATCCATATAAAGAGAATTTAAGAGATTTCAGGTGGAACACGACTGGCTTGATTTGGGGATGGGGGGGTTGACGGGGTGCTGGAACATAAATTAAATATTATTAATAAATATTAATACATTACTTACAAATTATGATATGATTATAATATACTAATAATAACTTAAGTGTTATTAATAAAATATTTTATTTATTTATCATTAATAAAATATAAATTATTAATATTATTAAATATTTATAAACTGTTAAAAGCATGTAGGATAAATTATCACCCAATTCTTTGCCTCCGAACATCATCACAAATTTAAACAGAAGAGTAACCAGCAGTGTTGCAAGATCTCGCGAAAGAAACAAGCAACCAGCTCTATGAAAACAAGTCCAAAATAAGCCCAACTGGCAACCCACCACATTCTGTAAAACAGAGGCCGCTGTTAAACAGTATAAAGTATAAAACATTTATTCTGACATTATACATAAACAGCACAAAAAATATGCTAAACACCTTTAATATAAACATTGACAAGCTACGTAGGTGGCTATTTTTAGCTAATTTCTTTGTTTTGTGTCACTGTGTTTTGGGGCACTGAAACCCATGTTTGTTAGCCTCAGTGTGCAGATGTTTTGTGCTTCTCATCTTTCACTGTATTATGGGGAGCTGGGAGATAAACAAAGAGTTTCACTCGGAAAGAAAGTCAAGCCCAAATAAGCAACTTCACGTTCAAAAACAAGCTAAAAAAAAACCATGGCAACGAGAATGCTGCGCACTCGTCTGACGCCTGCCTCTCTGTCTCTTTTTTCAATTTAAAAGACAAGGACAAAATCAGATAAAGCATTAATTGTTTTTTAATGGTTTTAAAATTAATTTATTTTTTACAATCTGTCCGCGACCTGCCCAGAATGTATCCGCGAACCACTTTTGGGTTGCGACCCACCAGTTGAGAATCGCAGGTTTAGGACATCGTATGACTACAGAAGTTAATAAAACCTCACCACTACAGGCAGATATGACTGTTTTTTGTTCATTTCAATCTGTGAATTCAGCGATTCTAATATCACTGACTGACACAGGCACCAGCTTTAATCTCCAAGGAAAATTTCCAATAGAATATGAAGCTCATGAGCAATCACACAAGCTCCCAATGAGCTGTGAAGTGGTGGAACTGTGTCCTCTGTTCCATCTGATACTTTTGAGATGAGTTGGAATAGTTTGTTAGCCAACATTACTACCTGACCTCACAAATACTGTTGTGGCTGAATACAATCAAATCCTCACAGTAATGCTTCAACACAAACAACTCCTTACTAAATACCTTCATGACTTAACAAGATGACAGCTTTTTCTCAAACAAGGTCACAGGTTCAATCCCCTGAACCGAAAGGACATGAGTGAAGTGCCATTGAGCAAGACAGCTAACCCCCAACTGCTCCTTGGGTACCATGGCTAGGGCTGCTCACTGCTCTGGGTAAGTGTGCTCACTCTCACCTATTGTGTGTTCACTAGTTTTTGAGAATTCACTTGCAAATTCCAAACCACTAGAAATACTGTGTACCTGCTATATTGTACTTCTAATGAAATCTCAGAACAAACTGTGACATGAGGGGTTGTCTGTGCCAAATGCACTAAGATTGAAGCATTTTACTGCTGATTTGTGACATGAGTATGTTTACATGCACTTTACAATCCCGATAACTGCAAAAAATATCTGATTTTGTCAGCAATCTGATCTACTCATTTACATTCACATTCAGTAATCAGATTGTGGGAAACTCTGCGTCTAAAGGAGTCAGACAGTAATTAGATTTCAGATTTACAACCAGCCATTGAACTCACAGATGAAGACGGCTCTATACCGGATATTTATATATAAACACACAGTTTAAAATTAAACAAAACAACAGTTATGGGTCATATTTATGGCCCGAGCCATGATGCCACAGTGACTCTCAGGACGTTCAAGTCTTCTTGAGAAGTCAGGAACCGATGTATCCTCTGTAGTGAGGCGAGTTGCCATCGGAGTGTTTGTGATATTGGATCTTTAAATATAATTTGTGGAAGATGATGTTGAACAAGAACACAAGGATGTCAGAACACACAATCCATACTTTTATCATTTCAAGACTTCCTATGCCACCATCAGGACCTCCAACTGATCCAGAACACAGCGGCATGACTCGTCTTCAATATTTTGAAGTTCAGACATGTAACGCTGCTGTTCTCTTCACTGGCTGCCCATCAGATTCACAACCCTGATGTTGGCCTACACTGCCAAGACTGGACCAGCTCCTCTGGACATGATAGTGATGGTCAAATCTGTACCAAGACGGTACAGGGCTCAGCTTGGCTTGACCCATTGTCCTTCAAGACGCATAAAAGACAAGTATCCAGACTGGCACCTAAAGACTGGCTTAGGTGAGACCGGCAGAGTCTCTTACTATCTTACACTTATTAAAGGCTTATGATTGTACTCATGTCTTACTTGATAGGACACTCAGGTTGAGTGTTGTGTATCTGACTGTTGTATTCGGCTGCATCCAGGTTTGAGGCATCTTCTGGACTTTAGCCTACACAAACTAGCATTTGTATGTCGCTCTGTATAAGAGTGTCTGCTAAAGGTCTTAAATGTGAATGGAAATGTCGTGAGAAACAGATAATGTACTTTATAAGCCAATGAAATGCAAACACTTTATTGTTTTCCAAAATTTCCAGAGAGAATCGCGTCAAACCTGTCAGACATTGCACCTTCATGTAGTGTGTGTGTTTTGGCTACCTCAGCGCTTCATGACTGAACTCCCATTGACCCTGACATAACACACACACTCACACACAACCCCTTCAGGTTATTTATGAAAGCAGAACGCCACTCTAAAGCTCTGCCCCACTGGCCCCTACACTCTCTGAGACACAGAAAGGATAAGTGAAATATTTATCTGACCGTGACAGAGAGAGAGACAGAGAGAGAGTGAGAGAAAGAGAGAGAGAGAGAAAAGAATTGAGAGAAGAACAGAATGAAAGGAGGAGGATGAGAGAGAAGAGAGACAGATAAAGAGAGGCAATGTCAAACCTGACATTGGGAGCAAAGGAACAAAGAGACTGACAGCTGGGTCAGACGGGGCGAGCGAGAGAGCGAGGGGCGGGGAAAAGAGAACGAGAGGAAATTAAGAGGGCTATGGGATTTCCTGTTCGGCCGGTTTCTCTCCAGCATTAGGATCCACATCTCCCTTCAGTACCTGGAGATGCAGTTCATTAATTTATGAATCAACACATTTGTTAATTTAACTTCGGTTAAGTTCAAAAGTGAGTAATCTACATAATTATTTGAATGATTATTAGCTATTAAAAAGGTCTAACTACAGGTAATTACAGTTATTAAGCTTTTATTTCATAGTGGACCGCTATTAGTAAGACTTTATCTTCTATATTCTGCAGCATCTTTAGTGGATGTTACTAAAAACAGTCATGTGCATCAACTGGTGGCCAGTAATCGCAACTGCCACAAAACATAACACACGGTAAACAAAAATGTCTGACAACCTGAAGCAAATGAGTCTACCACAAGGATTTCAGCAAAATTCTACCAACAGGGCCCCGAATGGATCAGCAGGCTAAGACTCCTTAGTGACAATGCATCAGCGGCAGTTCCAAAAGAAGCGATGGCTGCGTCACACGCATCGGAGGAGGCTTGTGTTTGACTTCACCCACATAGAGCCAGGGACAAGTGATGGGGAGCGTAATAATGGATGGTATGGGCTAACTGGCTACTACTACATTGGGAAGGGGATAAATTTGGCAAGAATAAAAAAAAACAATAAAAAAAATTCTACCAACAGAAAAGGCATCCCATAAATAAGGTTTTAGCCCAAAAAAGTAACATCTAAGAAGTGATACAAATGTTGTATGGTTGCCGCATCAATTTTCTATAAGTAATAAATTAGGATTAAATGTGTCCACTACAGTGAACAGTTGCAATTTTAGAAACATTTAATCTACCAAATGTTGATATTAAAATATTACACAATATTTATTCTACAACATGTTAAAATTGGAAATTTAATTTCACAACTACATCAATGGTTTATCAGTCTTAAGGGAGAAAAATCTTGGATGATTTTTTAATTCATGCGTGAAAAAGTTGATATGCTTTAGCTGGCAAAACAGTTCCTTAAACCCTAAACGGATGCAGTGAATATCTTCATTTATTAAACAACCATTTAGGATTATGTATCCTGTGGTTGAGGAAAAAATGTTGATGGCCTGCATCAAGCAAAGAAAACAAGTAAGGAGATTAGTTACTGGAAGTGGGTTAAGAATTGTCCAACACATTATTAAAACCTGGAAAGATAGTGATCCGTCAACTCTGTGGTCGGAAAAAGAAAACTCTCAAATGACTGATCAGAGACCACTTAAACGCTCGGTGAAATCTAATCGTAAGAAATCGACAGCAGAACTCATGGCTCTGCAAAGTAAGAGCATTTCCACATTAAAGAGTGGACTCTACAGCAATGGAGAAGGTCATGTAGTCTGTTGAGAGTTCAGATTTACACTATTCCAGGGCAGTGAGTGCATCAGGTTAAGAAGGGAAGTGATGCACCCATCATGCATAGTATCCTGTAGATGCTTCTGGGGGCAGTAAATGATGTCCCAAATCAGACGGCAATGCACGAGTGGCCCAAATGTGGCCCATATTTGGCTTTGAATTGTGACATTGACTCCGGGTAAGCCTGGCTGCCTCAACTCGGCCACAGATCCACCTTAAAATGGGCTAAATGTTAGATGTGTTAACCCAAGTCAAGCCCAGCTAATGATGCCCACTTTTCCCCCCCAAAGAACACTTATTATTGCTGTAACTGAGTCATACTTTCCAAAAGTGTTAAGAGATTTGGCCCAAAATGCGTCAGCTATCTGGGAAGCTTATCCCATCAATGGATTTTTCTCCCCCTGATGGCACAGTCATATTCCCGGATGATGATGCCAAGGCTCATTGGGATCAAATAGCTCCTGGCAGAACTAGGAATCATTTTCTTGCATGAAACGGCCACCAAGAAGTCCTGACATTAACCCAGAGACGTTACATAAGGAGGAGGCTGGTCACTGGTTGAAATATGAATGGGACAGTCTGTAGCAATCAACATGGCAACTGTAGTACAAATGTCCCTCCAGTCAGAACCAATCGTTATGCACAAAACATGCAAACACTGTTGTCAAGTCTTGACTCTCATTGTGGAGAAATGCATGTGTTGTAGCCAGAATAGAGTGTATGGAAGCTTTGTTAGATGATACCAATGATCCTAAATATGTATTTTAAAAGGTTAATGTCTCTTTCAGTTTGGGATATATAGATCTCTGCCTATTCAAAGACACAGGAGTCTGGTCTTGTATGGCTGGAAATTACTGCCCAACAGTCAGTGGCATAGGTTTCAGTTCAGCTTAGAGGGGGCACAATGTCAGTCTTGTGAGGTCCCCCTTGTGTAAACAGAACGTCAGTCTGGAGTCTTCCATGATTTATTGTGGAGGACACGGTATCACCCTCTGAACACTGGGAGGACACATTCACCCCCATTTCTATGCCAGCGCCATTATCAAGATGGCGGTGAAGTGAACAGACTTAGCTTTGCTTAACACCTCTGAAAGTCTGTGATGTGCTGGTGAGAACTTTATGGAGGGTTTCAACCATCCTGTCATCAGCATGAGATCTCAGCCAAAAATAAACAAGCCTGGATGGAAATCAATGTTGGGATGTTACATAAAGTTGCTGAGAGAAAACCACTGTGAATGTACACTGCAATCAAAAGCTAGGAGGTGGAACTTTTGGGTTTTTTTGGCCACTTTTCAAGTAGTTGAAAAATAAGAAATTGTGCTTAACTTTTCAAAGACTTCAAAATAGTTTACTGCAAAAAAAGACACTTATGAAATAAAATGCATATAAATCATTATGTCTTTACAGTCTTGTATTGTAAGACACCAGTAGGCAAATGCAATTATAGATCGTCATCTAATAAACTACCAATTAATCAGAGCTGATGAATCTAGAAGGATTTTTTCCCATGCAACTGTTGTAATCAAATAATCGTGGCAGCCCTATTGAACTGATTTGTTCTAATTAATCAACAGTAGCCATTGCAAGGAGGACAATGCACTTCTTCAGACGCAGAGTCAACAGTTTCACTTCACTTACATTTTATTGTAAAGATGTAGTGAAGTAAAGAATTCCTGAACAGAGAATGAAGAATGATGTCACACTCTGTGTGTATGTGTTCTCTGCTCTTTGTTTTCATAGCCGGTCTGGCTATTTAAGTGTATGTTAGCACCATCCCACATTTCTCTGGGCTTCATAACACCATGCTGAGAACTCAAACGTAAGGAGGGAGGACACTTCTTTAGACACGCAGTCAACAGTTTCCCTTCTGTCTGCCAATGATATCAGGGCAAAAAGAAAAAAAATATTTCCCACACTGAAAAAAACAGGACTTATCATGCTGATGCCAACATCTCACCTGTCTGTGCCATATTCTGCCTGGCTTTGGTTAAATCCTGAATTGATCTTTAACAGCCTTAAAAACAGAAACAGTTGTTCAGGAATATTTCAGCAAGCCCTTCACTCCAGTAGCTTTGAAAAAAGCCTGTGTAGCTCATTTTGTGGAAATTATAGCAGGCGAACTGGCGGCCTGACTCATATTGTGTGCTCTGAGCACTGAAACCTCCTGCTTTTATCTCTGCCCTGAATCTGCCCTCAGTCCATCAACTCAGTTGGTCAGTCAGTGTCCAGGAAACAACCAGCCAGTGCTGGGTTATACATAGTTTCCTGTTTGCTCCTCTACCCAAATGATGGTGAATAAGTTTAATACAAATGAAGATCTGGTGAATTAAATAAACCTCAGTCTGTGGGAAAAAGACTGATGTTACAACATGTGCTGAAAATATTCACTAGTGTCCAAGCACACCTGAACCCAACGCTCCATCATGTTCAGCAATAACCTTGTTGTTTCCAAACTGTTTTAGAATTCCTCACTGTTTCTTCTGAGAGGACCTTAATGTCTCACTGCAGCGGCAAAAGATTTATGGAGACGGCTGGATGGGCGCCGGCCTCCACTCCGACAGCCACGGATGTTAGTCACCTGTCTGAACACGTCAGTGTTTTTCACACAGGCTGAGGTTTATTTAATCATTTAATTTCATCACCCGATCTTCACTAGTATTAAAGTTATTCACAGTCGTTTGGGTAAAGAAGCAAACAGGATACCCTGTACTTTGTCTGCAGTGGTAATAGTGTCAAAATGAACAGATTTGTAGTTTTAGCAAGACTGATAAATACACTCAACTGCAGCTGATTTCATTTACTGTAGATTTCTAATTGTTTTCAAAGACAAAGACAAAGGTTTCTGACAATGTCATTGTGTGGCCATATTATTAAACAGATTTTAAAGGTGCTAAATTACATTTTAAAACATTAATTTGGCAGCAAACAACTAATTTTATTGTCACAATGGTGCAGTAAAAGTGTCCTGTGTTGTTCTCTGCTCTGTTTTAGAGATCTCATAGCAGAAAGAGTAAGGGAAGGCACAGATGTGTAAAATTAATTAATTTTAAAGGGTTCTTTAGTAAAGAACATTGTATTATATATGGAACCATGAACACTTTGCCTGAGTAAAAGGTTCTGTGCATGATGAAAGCATTCTTCAGATGGTTGAAAAATGTGCTGTACATGGTTCTACACTCAAAGATTCAATCAACAAACTTTTTCCACAGTGACATGGTTCTTTAGACTAATGGAGAATGTGCTGGAAATGAATCTATATAGCACCAAAAAGGGTTCTGCTACTGGTACAATCTTGGCACCAGAACAGTAGCAGGACCCTTCTTGGTGCTACATAAACCTATATTCAAAATGCTTCTTGTAGAACCATCTACAACACTTTCCATTCAGCATGCAAAGGTCCATAAAGCATGCAAAGTGTTCACAGTTCTATATAACTACAGCAACCTTGAAGAACCATTTTTTAAAAAAGTGTATATAGAACCACAAACACTCAAAAGAACCCATGCATGGTGAAAGGGTTCTTCAGACTGATGAGGAATGTGCTGTAAGTGGTTCTATAGAGCTTTTTTTTAAGCTTTTTGTTGGTTCTGCTACTGTTCCGATATCTTTATCTTGTAATATTAGAAAACCTGATTCATTACAAAAAATTCTACACATTCTCCATTAATTGGAAGAACCATATCACCACGCAAATGGTTCTTTGAGTGTACTGAAGAACCATCTTTTAAAAGAGTGAGGAACCATCTACAGTACATTCTTCAATAATCAGAAGAACCTATTCACCATGCAAATAAAGCTTTAATCATGCAAAGGGTTCCAAGACTTTTCATGGTCCTAGATATAACCATTTACTTTACTAAAGAATCCTTGCAGAAACATCATTGTGGTGCAGGTATTGTAATAAATCATTAAAAAGTGAAAAAGTATATAATGTATACAATGTATAGTCTCTATAGTAAGACTGCCACACCACCCTGAAAAGATGTAATCATTACTCACTATATGTCCCTGTCATCATATTGCCCAACTCTAGTAAATTTAGGATGTGATTACATTTAGCTTTGAAGTCTTATCAGCCCAGAATGTACAACCTTGATCAGCTCTGACAATGTATATTCTTATACAGTCACTAAAGGGTTAACTACAGCAGAAGTGTAGCATATTCACATCCTAAGCCAGAGCCTGTCAAATCCCATATCAATACTTAAATCACTGTTTCACATGATTTACTGTCCTATAAAACTCCTGTCATCAGTGAGATCTCACCCCCAGCCCACAGGAAAAGCCTCCCAGCGAGGGGCTCGTTTATCTGGATACCTGTCATGCACACATGGCTCAATGAACAACAGGTCAGGCTCCCTGAATTGCATGTAAACAAAGTGTGTATGTGTATACAAAGGTTTGGACACCTTGCATGTTTAAGGTGGTAGTAACTTCAGGCTCCTGCAGATGGCAGAGTATGAGAATGATCAGGCTAGAAATACTTGCAGGGTGTGTGTGACGGGGTTCATAGTTTGCGAAAAGGTGTTATAAAAATAATAATAATAATAATAATAAATTTTATTTGTAATGCACTTTATATTACAAAGAAATCTCAAAGTGCTACAGCATAAAAAAAAACAATCATAATAATCATATGTTAACGGATAACAATGCAGAGAATGTCTTGTGGAAAACGCATCACAATACAAATGTTAATGATAAAGCAGTGATTTTATTTGGGCATCAAAGGTCAGAGTGTGAAGGAAGTAGCTGAATTTGCAGGTGCAGTTTTGAAGTGTTTACCAGCAGTGGTAAAAATATCAGTCTACTGGAAGTCCATTATCATTAACAACTGTGAGATATTCACTGCACTGTACCACCTCATTGAAATCTAAGAATCCTGTCACACACCCTACAGGTATTTATAGCCTCATCATCCTTGTGTAGTGCCACTTTAAACACACAAGGTGGCTCATTTGTTGTTCAGGGAGCTTATCATTATTTTTATTTTATTCTCTTTGTAGTACTGCTCCCTGCCTATCCTTATACCCATCTGTCGACCAATGTATGTGTATGGATGTGATAGTATGTATTTGTGTATGGCATGGTTATGTACTGATGTTTAGGTTACTGCACCACTGTGAGTTCTATATTCTGGGTAATGACAGTCACTGGGAGACCAAAAATAAATTACTTGTATATGCAAACGCCCTTGGCCAATAAAGTCTGATAATTTATGCAGCAAACAAACATGTAAAAAAGGCCAGGTTTAAGTTTGCTGCCTGTAGAGGATGTGTTAACTTACAAAACCAACAATCTGACTAAAGGCGTCCTGCATATAAATGTAACAGAACTGTAGCACCTGTGTTAAATTCCTGGCTTACAGATATTTGGATTTGAGACTTGCTGTTCATGACAACATCTGCTAGATTACAATAAATCCAGCCATTAGAGCTGTGGATGTGTGCACAATGCAGTGTTTGATAATTATCATAATATTGACCTTTGCAATATGAATACTGCAGAAAGCGAAAGACTACAATTGGTCTTGTGTGTGTAGCATCCTAACCAAATCTAAGATGATCCAGGACCAGACATGTGCATAATACATGCATGCAAAATAGCACATTAACCATGTCACAGATTCATTCAATAATGATTTAATATATTGTATACTGCTAATGCAACAGTAACAATCACAACACAACACAAGCTTGTGTACACTAGGATTTGTTTAGCTCATTTTCTAACTAGATGTAATCAAATCCAGTATTTACTAGGGTTGGGCAATACAATGACAGGGACATACAGTGATGGCCGATGACATCATCTTGGGGGCCAGGGGGCATTTTGGGGTGCTGTAGTCTTACTATAAAAAATATGCATTTTTATATACTTTCTTTTACACTTTTAAACTATTATTACAATAACTACACTCCATAAATCCTCAAGAAACCTTTTGCATAGTCAAAGAGTTCTCCAGATGGCTGTAGAATGTGTTGTAGCTGTTTCTATATAGAAGCTTTTTCAAAAGATTCTTGGTTCTATATATAACCATTTTCTTTACTACAGAACCATTATAGAAACAATATAGAAACGTTTTCCTTACTACAGAACCATAAGAGTGTAATAGTGCGCCCTCCATAATTATTGGCACCCCTGGTTAAGAAGTGTTCTTTGGCTTCTAATAAATTCTTTATTACGAAAAATAAAATAGGACAACAATACAAAAAAAGGAAAAATCTAAGCTTTAAACCAAGTGCCTTTATTTGGTGGGGGAAAAAAATCACACATTAAGAAATAAATCTTTTGAATGAAATCATGTGTGCCACAATTATTGGCATCCCTGGTTTAGTGCTTTGTACAACCTCCTTTTGCCAATAAGACAGCACTTAATCTTCTCCTATAACTCTTCACAAGATTGGAGAATACAGAAAGAGGGATCTTCAACCATTCCTCTTTGCACAACCTCTCTAAATCGTCCTGGGTCTTCTCCTATGCACTCTCCTCTTCAGCTCACCCCACAGGTTTTCTATTGGGTTGAGGTCTGGGGACTGAGATGACCATGAGATGAGCTTGATTTTAGCCTTGGAAGCCTTGTAAACCATTTTTGAGTAGATTTGGCCACATGTTTAAGGTCATTATCTTGCTGAAAGACCCAGTGATGACCCATCTTCAGCTTTCGGGCAGAGGCCAATTCTGACTCAAAATGTCCAGATATTTCAAAGAGTTTATGATTTCAATGAGTTTATGTATCCTTACAAGGTTCCCAGGTCCTTTGGAGTAGAAACAGGCCCACAGCATCACCGATCCTCCCCCATACTTAACAATGGCTATGAGGTGTTTTTCTGCGTACTCATCATCCTTGGTGTTACGTTTACAGTGTTTGTTGCCAAAATGCTATATTTTGGTCTCATCTGACCAAAGCACGCGGTCTCAGTTAAAAT
This sequence comes from Crenuchus spilurus, assembly GCA_036984385.1. Classification (NCBI taxonomy): domain Eukaryota; kingdom Metazoa; phylum Chordata; class Actinopteri; order Characiformes; family Crenuchidae; genus Crenuchus; species Crenuchus spilurus. Next base: position 4,902 of record BRDA01012787.1, on the reverse strand, counting down.
CCCAGTACCACTTGGAAAACTCCACCCATTTACGCTTATGAGTATAACTCAGAAAAGGCTTTCTCCATGCATGCCTCCCAAACAGCTTGTTGGCATGTAGATAGTGCCTGATGGTTGTTTGGGAGACGTTATAACCCCAAGATGCTACCATTTGATTCAATTCTCTTACAGTGAGCTTTGGAGAACTTTTTACTTCTCTTACCATCCTTCTCACTGTGCATGGTGGTAAGATACACTTGCATCCCCTTCAAGGCTTGTTTGTCACAGTTCCAGATGTTTTGAAAGTTTTGATGATTGCTCTGATTGTAGATAAGGGCATCTGCAGGTGAGTGGCTATTTTATTGTAGCCATTGCCTGATTTATGAAGGTCAACACACATCTGCCTTACTTGAATTGTGTGTTCTCTTGTCTTTCCCAGGTTTAAGAGTCAGTAAAAGAAATAGGCCTTTGTGTGATGCCATATTTATACCCCAGAGAAACAGGAAATTATTCATTACTAATTAAAGGTTCCTAGATACTTTGATCCACTTTATAAACTACAGTAGAAAGGACATAAATGGTTCAAATACATTTATTTCCAAGAAATTGTTAAGGGTGCCAATAAACAGCTGTGGAACAGCTCATTTTATGGGAAATATTTATTTCTTAGTCAGGATTTTTTCTTTATTTATTTATTTTTCACTTGCGTTGAAGGTGGCTTTTTTCTAAACTCTTTCAGAGTGAGATTATTCTTCTGCAATAAAAAATGTATTTATTTTTTGAGGCTTCTAACACATTTTAACTAAGGGTGCCAATAATTATGGAGGGCACTATATATATATATATATATATATATATATATATATATATATATATATATATATAAATAACACTCTACATTGATCTGAAGAACCCTTTAATGTTCATGGTTCTATGTACATTTTCTTCAATAAATTGCCTTGAAAGCAGTACAATCACAAACTGGCAACCATTCATATGACACCCAAACACCACACTGCTGTCACTGAGACAATGGCATGTTAACAGTCAATATGTGGAATTAGCAGTAAAGCATTTTAGAGCCGAGATGGGCTCTGGCCACCCCCCACAGCTACAGTATCAGGACAATGTAGGAATGGTAATGGAATAATTGGGGGGTGGGGGGGCGTGTTGATGAATGGTCTCTGAAAAAAGGGGTCGATGAAAATCAGAACAGCATTCATGAAAGGCACAGCGGCTCTACAGTGTTAAAACTGTGTAAACAAAAACAGCTTCACAGAGATGGGATATTTTAAGCGGCTTCTTTCAATACGACGTCCTGTCTTGCGGAAAAGCAACGGCAACGGCTCAAAGCAGCCACGAGTCATTTGTTGCTGTTGTTATCCCAGACTCCTCGCTGGCACGCTTACCGTAATATACATTAGCCCGAGGGACTAAGCCGTGCTATGGTTTCCACAGCAACAGCGAGGTACGCCCCCCCACCCACCCCTTCCCCAAAATTCCCTCTTGTGGCTTGGCTTTACAAGCTCTCGCCCAATGCGAACTCTGGTCACATGACTGGTGTCTGCTTCCCTAAGAGGATTAGTGGTGTGGGGGGGATTGGGGGGGAGTCTTTGATTTTCAAAAGCCAGCCCAAACCGCTTACAGACCAATGGCGGCCGCTCAGGGGAGACGTATACGTACATACGTAGCGCACACTTATCTGAGAATATCTAGCATATTGTTAAGGGGATTAGAGTTATCAGTGTAGCTTGTGCCAGCTTACGAGAGCAAGAGACTCTAAAGAAAATAAACAGCATCTCCTTTTATGAGGATGTGGACTGATATTGTTTGAATAAACAACAACTCCGGCCTCGTCTGGGTCAGAGGCAGAGAGAAGGTCAGCATGAAAAACAACAGCGGGGATAAATAAATAAACAGATTTAAAGAAAAAGGAGCATTTATGTTTCTGCTGCCCCCCACACAGAGAGAGAGAGAGAGAGAGAGAGAGAACGAGAGAGAGAGAGAGAGAGAACGAGAGAGAGAGAGCAAGAGAACAAGAAAGAGTGAACGAGAGAGAGAGAGACAAGCCTGGCTGAGCTCTTTGTGCCGAGAAGAATGAGGCGGTGGAAATGACCTCCGCGCCCGTTGAGGCCCGAGGTCAGGTAGGTCACGCGGCCCGCTGCGAGCGTGCCCTTGGAGCAGAGCGGCGGGGTCGGCCCAACGTCTGATCCGTGCTCCCAACAAAGAGCCAGGATGTTCTGGAACAAAGGCCACTTCCTGTGGGAGAGACTGGGAAAAAAACAGGACCAAAGAGCTCCCCTTCAACACTCAGCCACCTTTCCCCGCTCCTAACCAAGAATCTAATTTCCTTTCGGCAACTGGCGAGCGCCAGATATTTGGTTTTTCCTCAGCGGGCTGCTTGCAATCAGCACCACGGCGCATACTCTCACAGAGCATTTTTGATCAAAACGGGAACGTGTTGGAGACTCGGTCTCACACAAAGGCACACTGGTGATAGCCTGATCCAAGGGCATATGGTAGTAGGAGTTGCAAAAAGGGAAAAAAATGTCTATAAGCTTGTTGTAATTATAGAAACTCACAGAAGGGCTGAATAAAAGGGCAGCAAACAGAATGAAATGTCATTGAAGAGGGAAAAAAAGCAGTAAAGAACACCTCGTTCTGGTGATTCGTTTGATGTGGGTTTGATCACAAGAACCTGCCATTAACTGGGTGAGCAAAAACATGAAAACATTAACTAAATAATATAAAAAATATCATGATGTCACAGATGCCATGTGAGCACACCAGTCAGTTGTAGCAGAGTGTAATATCATCATCATCATCATCATCATCATAGACAAAGGAAAGGTGATTGATGTCCAAAAGGACATGATAATAGAGTAATGGGTGCAGCATGGTGGTGGTAGCATCTCAGAAACCACCAAGTAAGTAAATTTATATAGAACTTTTCACAGATGTGAATCACAAAGTGCTTTACAATGACATTGTAAAACATATAACACAAGCATTTACATAATAAAAATACACATACAGACATACTGAAACACAGCCAAAAAGCTAATTAAACAACAAACCCCAGTGCCATACACATCACTCAAATGCCCGCTTAAAGACACGTCTATAGTTGTTTTTTAAAAATATCCACATAATCTATGAATCTTAAAAATTTGGGTATTGCATTCCATAGTTTTGGAGCATTAAACTCAAAGGCACGATCACCACAAGTCTGTAGAAGCGTGAGACAGACAGCAGATTCTGCTTACTTGACCTGAGAGAGCGACCTGATATATGAACATGAAGTAGCTCTGTTATGTACTTAGGTACCTGACCATTAGGGCTGGGACGATATGGCCTAAAATTAATATTGCGATATATTGAGCAGTTCACCTCCATAACGATAAATGGACGATAATACTAATACACACATACCCCAAAAATAAAGAATGTGTTAGGCCAACAAATACTTCACAGCCAGTTATACTGATGGTACAATTCCCTTTTTATAACCACTTTAACTTTAAAGCATAAATAAATGAAGAAAATGTCTTGGACAGAAAAGACACCATTAACCTTATCAATACACTCACTCCTGAGGTTTTATTTAATATTTAGATCAAAAAGCTCCTGGTTTGTATGGTTACAGTCAATATGCTTTCTGATGTTGCATCTGTTCATAAGAACTGTGCACATAGGACATTTTTCCCGCATTTTCCCACATCGGTGAAAAGTGCATCCTGAAAGATGAGAAAATAAATTCTATAAAGTGTGGGGCCATAAAAATAATTGTAGGTCTCTGAAAGGCTTAGTAATGACAGTAACCGGCTTTTGACACAACACATAAATTGTACTAACGAGTATTCCAGGTAACGAGTCGAGATCTCGGAATATTTTTGTTCCAGGTAACGAGTAATATTCCAGCTAACGAGTAGCGTAAATTTCT